>WSFP011525827.1:0-12282 GCA_009831015.1 Picea engelmannii | reverse complement strand
CCCTTTGGAACACCTTAGGTAAATCAAGCCTTCTTTGGAATTTTTGTTCTCCGTTGCTGCTGGATCAGAATATCCAGAAACAGGACTATGGGCCCTTTGAGATCCCTGCCGAGCTGACAGGAAGGGTCACACTACAGACAGCAAACTAAATGCTCAATAATGACAGGAGATCTAAGTATGCAAGGCGTAGCACCAATAAAGACTAACAAGGACATGCACAAACCCTCAGAGCCTCAAACCAACAAGTTGCAACATTGAATAGGATGCTGCATGCAATTATATAGCATGCAAGACAACCATAACTTTCTTCTCTCTCTTAATGCGAGATAGACAAGTGTTCACATACGACAAGTATTCGTACTGGATATGCTTCAAACCCGTGCCTCTACCCACCAGATTTATAGGGAATGAACCAAACGTTACACACGCTGGTCAACTGCAGAGGGGCCTTGAACATGCACCTCACCCACTGGAGTCTCCCGGCCTAGCAACCCACTTCTATGAATTTCATGTAGATTGTGTTTTCCGGAATTTTTATACTGTTCACAGATATGTCTCCACATTTCAGAAATCTCCTTAGTTCCTAACATTGCTTACGGTTATATTGCTTAAGGAAGAAAAAAGACTCGGTTTCCATCTTGTTTAAATTGCAAATTCTCCGTGCAATGCATACAGTGTGCATTCAAACCTGAATTTGTTCAAAGATTTGCCCCTCATTCAGTACATGTAAGGCTGTAAGTCAAAAGCACCTTATTGCCCACCAATCTACAAACAAAGTATAAAAACTGAGAGAAATTAAAGAGCGGAACCTGATAAAATGCCATTTGCCGCCAAGAACTGAAGGACTTGGCGGGTAAGAATAGGCAGATTGAGAGCTCGTAGAGGTGCCATCCTTCATGCGTCTGTCACTTTCAACTTTCAAAAACATTTCATTGTCTGCCAGTATATCTCTACTATTTTCTGTCAACTCTAATCGAAGTAATCTCTAATGGGTTTTTCTTGTAAGTTAATACTAAACTAGCATAGCTCAGCCGCAAAGTCGGCTGGTGAACGCCGATAGGTATCGGCGTTAAAACCAGGCGCACGCAGTTAAAACTAACTCAAATCCAACCCAGGCATAGGAAAAAAATAAAACAATGCCGCAGTTAAAACCAAAAATCACATGATACAGTGAATAATGAATCATTATTATAAGTTTATGTAAACGTGACTAGATGTTAATTCTTATTAATTATTTAAATTTGGCAATGATATGGCCTTAGAGTAATTTCTTAATATGATTAGGTAAATGCGAAAAAGTAAACAAGTTAATTGATGCATTCATAAATGTAAGGAAATTATGAACAATGAATCATATTCATTTATTTGAGAGTACTAAGAATATGCTAGCATTTTTTATTGCTAGCCATCAAATTAGGTTTTTAGATTAAAAGATATTAATTGTGCACATTGTCAATAGGTGTATGCCTATCGGCATAATAACCACAAAGTGCATCGAAGTGCACCTAGAAAAAACAGGTACATGTGATCATTTTATGGGTTAAGGAATGCAAATTTATAGTAAAACGTTATTTCTCTGGGGAGGGTGGAATCCGAATAACGATATTACATTGGAACTTCATGGTATAGTGTCAGATGCATTAGGAAATCTGAGCACCTATAGTTGTAAGAAAGAAAGAAATAAGTGGCAGATTACAAATACCTCGGAATTGACTTCAACAAAAATCTAAGTTGGGAATGATGTAGAAAGAAAAGAACTTTGGGAGGTTGGAAAGCATTCTATGCTTTCCAAAATAGGTGTAGAGAGGCAGAGTTGTGGGATTGGAAGACTACGCAAACTCTCTTTGGGCTTTTAGTGATCCTGGTGGTTCTCTATGGTTGTGAAGAGTGGGCCAGCAGTACATCTTATTTACAATGGAAGCAAATTGAGAAGAGTAAAAAATGCTTGATTACGAACAAGTTTAAAATTAAAAGTTCAATCCCGTATGATATCATGCTGAGTGAAATGGGGGTTGCTCCTATTGAAGCAATTGCTATGGTGCGTCTCATAAGATATCTAAAAAAAATTGAACAATTGGAAGACGATTGTTGGCCTACGATCATCTTCAATGACATATTGTGCAAAAGAAAGAAGATGTGGATGCAGCAAAATATTAAATGGCTTAGTAAATGGGATATTCACTTGAACAGGTGTCCCACGAACAGTAAAGAGATAAAGGCTTTTGTTATGGATAGGTTCCACAAGCGAACTTGGGATAAAGGGCTAGGGAGAAAGAAAGAGTATTATATTGAAGAGTTTAACCCCACTTACAATCACCAGCAAAAAGCATACATCGGGGCCAATATATCTTGGAGAGCCAAAATGCTTATTGCTCAATTAAGAACCAATTCCCATCAACTCCGTTTTGAAACCGGGCGTTGGAAAAGACCAAAGGAAGCTTGGGAAGAAAGGGTGTGTATATTTTTCACCTTCAGAAAAGTGGAAACAGAAAAACATTTCATTTTAGAATGTGAAGCCTTCAAAGACAGTGGGGACAACTATGTAAGCATCTTGATAGCTAGCTCTTGGGATAATCTATTCAGCGAGGGGACAGTGGAGAAATTGGGGGAGCTCATCATCAAGTTGAACAGGAAAAGGGCTGAAATGCATAAATCAATGTGTGAGGCGATTTGTCCCATAGCGTATTGTTAGCGTCGTGGACGTTAAAATAATTTATTTCTTTCCATCAAAAGGCATGGGAGTAATGTGTTTATGTTGACTAGGAATTATTTCTAATTAGTATAATTTATTCTCAAGGATCTATGGTTTACCATTTGAAAATTCTAACATTTATAGGTTTGTTTTAATAATATGTTTATTTATTTAATATTAACATTATCATGATATGTCAATTTTTGCTAGCTCAATCGGTTAAGGTGTGGATTTTGTTTGCTTGGTAACCCGAGTTCAATACCCTTACGGTGTGTTTAGTCAGGAGGAGACGTCCAAAAATCCAGGGATGTTAAGGGTTGGTGCGGCCCAGGTCAGGTGCAATCCTCGGGTGATTTGACGGCTTAGATGCCCCTGGGTTGTGGTTTCTTAGCCAACGGTTGAAACGTTGGCCTCGTAAGTGACAGGCATTTTTGACAAACAAACAAAAAATTATCATGACATAAATATATTTTTTAATTTATATATATATATAGATAGATAGATAGATAAATAGATAGATAGATAGACAGATAGATATAGATATAATGTTGATATGCGTAAATACCTTTCATAATTTGGGGGTGGAGGATGAAGAGTCTTGTAGCTAGATTAAAGTATATATATAACAATTACATAGTCCAAATGCAATAGAAGATCGTTGTCCTTTAATTTTGAATAAAAAATGAGTTATAAATTAATCGAAGAGGTGTATGTCATGTTGGTCACTTTACAATGTGTGGCAGGATGGGCATAGCATGGGATTAAAGTTTGTGAATAAAAATTGAAAGATAAAATCAAGAGTAAAGGTGTTCGTTGTGCTAGCCACAAGTGTCCATCGTGGTGGTCGTATTACAGTTTGTGGTGGGTTGGGCAGAGCATGGGATTACAGTTTGTGGCGAGTTGGGCAGAGCATGGGAATTGGGGCGATGTAGCAACGATTAGGGGTAGCGGTAAACACAATTAACGGTAACATGGTCATTCAATTCTTGAAGGTGGCTGAAGAGGACAACAGTTATGGAGGATGTCAGTCATTCAACACCAATTGTACTCTTCAACTGACTCTCTTATGTCTATTTAAAGAAAAACTATTGCATCATTAACACTTTTGGTTAAGGGAAGTGACTCTAGCAAACAAACGAAGACTAAAGCAATCGAAATCTACAAGCATGTGGTTGCAATAGACCAAAAATTTTGAATAGTCTCACCATGTTGGAAACCTGCAGTGTCGATCGCTTAATTTTCTTGAAATCCCTCCCTTTTTTGGTTACTCTATGTTAAAATCAGGAAATATTTGATTTGAAACCCCTTTCCTTATTCTATTATTGTATGATAAAATAAGGAAATAAGTGAGTTGTCGCTAGGAGCAGCAATACATTTTTTTCTAATAGTTGCATCTGGCAGTGGCATTTCATGCAATACATGATTACGGTTTCAAATGGTCTTAACTTTTTAAGAAACATAGCAATCCAAAGAAATTGTTATGTGGTAGTTTAAATTGTTGCGTAATATGATAATATTATTCAAATTGTCAGACATCTAGTTTCCCTCAATACATTTTCATAGAGATACATTGTGCACTGAAGCATGAAAAATAGCATGGGTTTGTCCATTGTTCGTCTGCGTTGAATAACACAAACACAAGTATAGTTGAGGTCGTTTATGGCTCTTCAATATAGTGAGGACAAAACTAGATTGTACACCACTATATCATCCACCCATTGAAATTTATCTCTCAACAAAATCGCAAAAGCTTATAAATGCATGTTGAAATATCCCAAACCCCTCGGATCTAGATATTTACTGCTAACGCTTGTGATCTAACTACAGATCTGATGCGCTGAGGTTTCTGACTAGGTTTTAAAAGGTTTATGGTTGTGTTTTTGTGGTGTTTATAAGTTTATAACATGCATGCAATTGTTTTGGAACCAGGATCAACTCAATATCTTGAATTAATTGAAATAACAAGAATTACATCATAGCATGCGGAAACTAGAGAGAATAACCTCGGCGAGATCGTATGGAGATGATCTTAGCTAGAATACAATGCAAAACAAATAAGAAAATACATGTATCAAAGAGGAATGATTGGATCTATGATCGGCAATGTGGATCCACTGCATGCATGGGTGGATCTGTTGCATGCAACCAAAAATACCCACGGCAACTGTTGTTGGAGACTGGAAAACTCACCTTGGTGGCTATACTCACCTAATTGTCCTTAAAACTACCCCATATGGGTCACCCTACTCCCTTTCATACTTCCCCTCCCTGCTAGTTGAAATATTGGGCCTCTATTGATATGTCGGAACCCCGGATGGACTACCTCAACCCTTGCGCACTTTCTCAACTGGATGGCACGTTTTTTAAGATTTACTCAGCGAAATGTTGTGATAACTGTCTCAATGGAAGTGCCCTGGCCTCCTCTCCAATGGGTCGGAAGGACATGAGCTTCTTTGTCCTGGTTGGGCATAACGACCCATTTATGTTGAATCTCTGCCTCAAACCCTCACACTGTCACTGGATAAATGCGCACTAGCTTGCATTGCCTCTACCTGATGTTGAATAATGAATATGAAGATCAATGAAGATCATGTATGGTACTTCCGACGGCTAGGGCGTGTCTCTCAACACTGAAACCTGTCACGGGTGGTGGTTTCCTCCAAAAATCCACAAAACAATAGAAGGTTGACTCCCTTCTCTTTGGAACCTATTTCCAATTCTCAAATCATCATAATGAGAAATTAGGTTGACTTTCTTCCCTTTATACCTCCTCTCGTCTAATTCTTCATTCACTTACTTAATTAAATGAATTTTCCCCTAAGTTATGATTTAATGTTCACTTAAGTCATTTAACCCCCTTTTTGTTCTAATTAAACGTTCACTTTACCACTTAAGTGACTTTTTTCCTAAGTTTCACCTCAATGATCAATTAAGTCACTTAAACACCCTTTTTCGTCCTCAATGTCACTTTAAGGTTAGACTTTGGCGAAATGATATTAATTAGAGGTGTTATTCCCCTTTTTATCTCGACTTTATTCTATGGGAACATATAGACTACTAAGTTGCCCTCTATGGAGATCATCACTGAGAAAGGGACATTACAGTCCTCCCTTCCCGAGATTGTTTTTCCTCAAGCAACATCAGACCTGGGTGTTGTATTATCTTCTCTCCCTCCCATGTAGCATCCTCCACTGGAAGTCCCCTCCATCTGACAAGGCACTCCTAATAACTCGACTCCTCAACTTGCGCTCTGTATGCTCTAGAACCTTCTCTGGCACCAACTCTAACTGACCCTCCTCATCCAATGGTGGTAACTCCTCTAAAGTAGTAATATGTTGTCCCACTACCTTCTCGAGGCAAGAAATGTGGAACACATTGTGAATCTTACTACCATCTGGTAGCTCTAACTCGTAGGCCACCTCGCCAATCCTCCAGGTGATCTTGTAAGGCCCATAGAACTGGGGTTTCATTTTTTCTACCCCACTCTTCTTCATGGAAGATTGTTTGTATGATTGAAGTCTCAGAAATACCAGATCCCCCACCTCAAAATTGCACTCTACTCTCTATCTATTTATAGATATCTCTTGTTGATTATGTGTTGCTTGTAGATTTTCCTTCACTGTTTTGATAATTTTATGGCTCTCCTCTATTCAATCCTTGGCTCCCAGAGCCCTATTGTCCCCAAATACCATCTCCATGAATGATGATGCATCATATCCTTACAAATATCTAAAGGGTGTCATCTTAATGGACATGTGATATGCCATTTTGTGGCAGTACTCCCCCAAATGAAGCCACTTTACCCATGTGCATTGTTTCCCCCCTACATAGTTCCTTGGGTACCCTTCCACCCATTTATTAACTATCTCCGTACACCCATCGTTTTATGTAGGATAACTGGTACTCGTATCCAACTATGTGCCCACTAGCCTGAACAAATCCTACCAAAATGTGTTGATGAAGCATCCATCTCTGTCGCTGACTATCTGTCGGGGCAACCCATGCAATCTGAAGATCTCTCTGAAGAATAACTCAGCCCCTTGGGTGGCCTTATACTTAGTGGGTATGGCAAAGAAGTGCACAAACTTGGTCAATATGTCGACCACCACAAAATTATAGTCCCTACCTTGTACCCTAGGTAGTCTTGTGATGAAGTCCATGGAAATGCTCTCCCATTTATGCTCTGGAATGGGCCGAGGTTGAAGTAACCCTGTCAGGTGTGTTTGCTCGAACTTGTTCTGATGACAAGTCACACACTCTCGGATGTGTCTCGATGCATCATCCTTGAGACCCTTCCATGAGAATATCTCCCTGATCCGCCTGTAAGTCTTGAAGTACCCTTGATGTTCTAATCAGGGTGAATCGTGACTGGCCTTCACAATCTTTTCCTTCATTGTAGATTCTAGAACTAAGTAGATTCGGTCTTTGTAGAAAATGACAGCCTCCAGTACTCGGTATCTCTCATCTATCACTTGCCCATCCATTACATCACAAGCAAGTTTGTTTTTGGAATACTCAACTAGCAAGTGTTCCTTCCAATTTGTCGATATGTCCATCATCAAACAACTCGTTGGCTTCCTCGATAAAGCATCTACTACAAAATTCTTCTTGGCTTTGACATACTCAATGTCAAAGTCAAAAGCTTGGATCTTTGAAACCCATTTATGTTATCTCTCATTGAGGTCTTTCTGATCCAAGAAATACTTCAAGCTATTGCGATTGCTTTTCACCACGAATCTGTTGCCAACTAAGTATTTTCTGAATTTTGTCAAGGCGTGCATGATAGCCAACATTTCTTTGTCGTAGATAGAGTAGATTCGCTCTGACTCGCCGAGCTTGCTACTCTCAAAGACTATGGGGTGACCTCCCTGCATAAATACTACTCTAATCCCCTCTCTCGATGCATCACACTCCAATACAAAGGGCTGTGAAAAGTCGGGAAGTGCTAGAACTAGGCATGTGCTCATGACCTCCTTCATCTTCTCAAAAGTGCTATGTGATGACTCGGTCAAGTGGAAATCCCCTTACTTCGTCAAATTAGTGAGTGGTGCCCCCAACTATGAGAATCCTCTCACGAACATCCTATAATAACTGCATAATCTAAAGAATCCCCTCAACTCTGTGATATTCTTGGGTGTCAACCAATCCAAAATGGCCATGATCATTTCTTGATGTACCTGAACCCCCTGCTCGTTGATGATGTGGCCTAGGTACAGAAGCTCCCTCATGTTGAATTCACACTTAAATTCTTTGGCATATAATGATTGTGACTGCATAATGCTCAGAACCTCATCCAAATGTGTCAAGTGTTCTTCCCATATCCTATTGTATATCAGGATGTCATCAAAGAATACTAACAGATACTTCTGCAACTATCCCACGAAAATGTGATTCATACAGGACTGAAAGGTAGTTGGTGCATTGGTCAAACCGAAAGGCATGACCAAGAACTCAAAGTGCCCAAAATGGCACACGAAAGCTATTTTTTCAATGTCCTGCTCTCTGATGTTGATCTGGTGGTAACACGAGCGAAGATCTATCTTGGTAAAGAAGACTGCCCCATGTAGCTCATCCATCAACTCATCTATGCGCGAAATGGGGTACCTATTTTTTATAGTCTTCTTATTAAGTGTTTGATAATCTATGCACATCCTCAGTGTGTCATCCTTCTTCAGGACCAAGCCAACTGATGCAACAAATGGACTAGTGATAGGCCTAATGTGCCCCATCTCAAGCAATTCCTTGATTGCTTTCTCAATATCATGTTTGAATCTTTTGGGATGTCTGTAAGGTGTGGTGATCATTGGTGTTTCCCCTACCTCTAACTCAATAGTATGCTCAAATCCTTTGTCCGGTGGGAGCCTTAGTGGTATTGGCCTAAATACTAGTTCATACTGACTCAAAAGTTCCCTGATCTCAGGATGATAATATTTTCTACCATTTGAATCCCTCTTGGTGGTGATCAAACGCTCGACAACATATGCCACATCTCCATGCCTGAAAATCCTCTTCATCCTCTTTGTCGACATTGTCCTGGGTGCTCATGTAGACATGCTCCTCAACACCACCTTTGACCCCTTTGTATCTTTGAAGCTCATTGTTAGGGTCTAGTAATTGAACCCAACATCGTCGAGTGAGTACATCCATTGAACTCCCAATACTGCATCAGTATCAGATAAATCAACGACATAGAAAGTGTTTGTCACGGTATAGTTGCCTAGTTTAACCTCCAGATCCGATACCCTATCCATGTCATGGTGTACCCATCTGCCACTGCTATAGTGAATCCCTTAAACTCCTAAGTCTGTAACCCCCTCTTGGATACTAAGGATGCATCTACAAAGTTACGAGTTGCCCCACCATCCACCAATGTTGTGATATGTTGTCCATGAATGAGGCCCCTGAGCCTGATGGTGCCATACCTGGGAACTCCTAAAAGGGTAGCTGTGGTTCCACCCTTCACTGGTACTTGTGGTTTTGTCGTCCCACCTGACTGCGGTTTTGTCTACGGCTGAGGTTTCTTTGTAGGCTGGCCCTCCTCATGTGTATGTTCCTCCTCTGAGCCACTATCTAATGTGGTGTTGATATCCTCCTCTTCACTGTTTGATGCTACCTCAATGTAGTGTATATGTCCCTTGCCCAAGCATCTGTGTCCTGAGACCCACAGATGCCTGCAGTTGAAGCACAAATTCTTTGTCATGAGCTCTCGCCTAGTCTCATCATCCATTTTAGTTTCCCCTTTCCACTCCCTTGGAGGATTTCTCTTATCCTTGTCTCCCATATCTCTCATGCGTAATATGGCATCCTGTAGGGTGCGAGGCTTGAAGGCATTTACCTAGACTCTCAATGGATCCATCAATGCTTCAGTAAAAAACATCACCAACCTGTGTCGCAGTTGTGTCAGGTCTATGAAATGAAGTTTTGGATCCCTCCGATCAAGCCTCTCCATTAGTCGCTTTGTGAACTCCAAGTAGGATGTGATACGACCATGACCCAAGATCACCAATCCATGGTACCACCACTTGTGTGCTTCCCCCTCCAAGTGCAAGGTAGCGAAGCTTATAGCTTCTGACTATGTCATTGGGTTAAGCTTAAAATAGGTATCAAGATTTTGGACCCACGCTTGAGCTGAACACCTGGATGAACCGTCGAAAGAAGGGATGGTCAGTTTCCCAACCTTCTTGATAAATTCCATGTTTTGCGCTGCATGTTACCCCTTTGCGCCTTTTTGTGCCTATTCCGGTACTAGACTGAACAATAGTCCATCAATCTCATGTAAGCGTGGAACTATGGCCCCAATTCTAAGTAGTCTCTCTTGTACTCTGCAAACAGATCTATTGGGCATGTCTGCCCCTATCCGACATGTCCCATCTGTTGCCCCTGTCTTGAATGTCCAATTTGTTGTTCCCCATGGAATTGCGGAAAAAGCGTTTGGGAATCTTCCTTGCTGAGATATAGGTGTGAGTGGGTGTCCAGTGTCCACTCAACCTTGTTGGGTTCCCACTGGATCCACCTGCTATATTTACACCCGTCATGCCGATATTATTCTGGATCAGTTGTGTACTGATTTCCATCTATGTTATGGCGTGCATCATATCTCGTTTCCCTCTGGAAAGATCATTCAACATAGCTTGGGTATTGTCGTAAGGAGCCTCTGGGCCTTTCCCCTTGCCCTCTGGAATATCATGTCTGACACCCATCTTACCTCCTAATTGAGCCTCTGTATCTGAACTAATATGATCTATGTCTATGGATCTGTATCTGAATGAATATGGAAGGGAATGTAGTCTCTCCTGTTTTTTTCCCTTCTATCTCTATTATGACCCCTATGGTACTGAATGTACATGTCCTCGATGTGACCTCTTCCCTCTGGGTATTCTGCACTTATCCCCGGAATCATGGGATCATGAGATAAGCACTTCTTCACAGGCTAGCAGGAAGAAGGCTCTCATACCATTGAAATATCCCAAACCCCTAGGATCTGGATATTTACTACTAACGTTAGTGATCTAACTACAGATCTGATGCCCTGAGGTTTTTGATTGAGTTTTAAAAGGTTTCTAGCTGTGTTTTTGTGGTGTTTATAAGTTTATAACATGCATGCAATTGTTTTAGAACCAAGAACAACTCAATATCTTGAATTAATTGAAATACCATGAATTACATCATAGCATGCAGAAACTAAAGAGAATAACCTCAACTAGATCGTATGGAGATGATCTTAGATGGAATACATTGCAAAAAAATAAGAAAATACATGTATCAAAGAGGAATGACTGGATCTATGATTGACAATGTGGAACCACTGCATGCATGGGTGCATCTGTTGCATGCAACCAAAAATACCCACGACAACTGTTGTTGGAGACTTGAAAACTCTCCTTGGTGGCTACACTCATCTGATTGTCTTGAAAACTGCCCCAGATGGGTCACCCCACTCCCTAGCACACTTCCCCTCCCTGCTAACTGAAATATTGGGCCTCTGTTGATTTGTCGGAACCCCGGATGGACTCCCTCAACCCTTGCACACTTCCTCAGTTGGATGGCACGATTTTGAATATTTACCCGGTGGAATGTTGTGATAACTATCTCAATGAAAGCGCCTTGGCCTCCTCTCCAATGGGTCGGAAGGATATGAGCTTCTCTTCCTGGTTGGGCATAGCGACCCATTTATGTTGAATCTCTACCTCAAACTCTCACGTTGTCACTGGATAAATGCGCACTAGCTTGCGTTGCCTCTACCTGATGATGTATATTGAATATGAAGATCAATGAAGAACCTGGATGGTACTTCCGACATCTAAGGTGTGTCTCTCAACATCGACACTTGTCACGAGTGGTGGTTTCCTCCAGAAATCCACAAAACAATAGAAGGTTAACTTCCTTCTCTCTGGAACTTGTTTCCAATTCTCAAATCATCATAATGAGGAATTGAGTCGACTTTCTTCCCTTTATACCTCCTCTCATCTAATTCTTCGTTCACTTACTTCATTAAATGACTTTTCCCCTAAGTTATGATTTAATGTTCACTTAAGTCATTTAACCCCTTTTTTGTTCTAATTAGACGTTCACTTTATCACTTAAGTGACTTTTTTTCCTAAGTTTCACCTCAATGATCAATTAAGTCACTTAAACACCCTTTTTCCTCCCTTCTCCTCCTTAATGTCACTTTCAGGTTAGACTTTGGCAAAATGACATTGATTAGAGGTATTATTCCCCATTTTACCTCGACTATAGTCTACGAGAACATATAGACTACTAAGTTGTTCTTTGTAGAGATCATCACTAGGAAAGGGACATTACACAAGTGACAATGCTCCACATACTTGTAATTCTTCACGAGATTCATCCCTCCAAGTAATGCTCCACATACTTGTAATTATTTCCATAACTTCTACCACACAAAATTGACTATAGAAAGAAATGATAAGAAAAACAATATTCAACCAAACAAATCAACCTATTCAATAGGGATTTAACATATTATGTCTTTTATAGAAGTATCAAACTTTGCAAGAGGAAGGATGAGAGGAATTTGGGAGCCATGGCTGACCTGGTTCTGATCGAACTAGGCAGTGATGCACTAGGGG
>WSFP011525826.1:0-12282 GCA_009831015.1 Picea engelmannii | reverse complement strand
TTAATCTCAAGGATATTTATAGAACCTCTGGTTTGAGAGGGGTGCTTGTATTGTTTATATTTGCAATTACCCTCAAATTTGGTTCTTCTTTGTACATTAGAGTTTTAGAAACTAAAAAGAGTTACACAGAAAGAAAGTAGTTAAAACTATATATATTTAAAAACAAAGTTGGTGAGAGATTTTATATACAATAATAATAATAATCCATTTTTAAGGTCACCTTTAATCTAGATATTAAATTGGTGTATGAGATTCATCCCTTGTTTTTTGCAAAGTATTTAGGTCAAAGTATGATTGATAGATATTTGTTAGCAAACACAATTTCATTTCATCTCTAGAAGTATGGACCAAGTCGAATTAAGTAAAAAAAATAGAACATTTCATGTATAGAAGTATAATTACAACATAGAAGAATCTAGAAGGTAAATGACAAAGAACATAAGCGTTTTTTTTTTCTTAGTGAGACATAAGCAATATCCTTCATTTTTTCATAGCGCTTGAAGGAGAATGATGGTGCTATTCGCATTCCTTCTATAGTAGTAGTGTGTGACATTGCCGTGAAGGTTAAACCTTGACATTCATTGTTTCCAATGTCAATGGTATACCTTGTTAAGGTCATTCCTTGAGATGTATGGATAGTCAATCTCCAAGCCATCTTAAGGGGTATTTGTTTCTTGTTACCCCTTTGTGTGGGTGAGAATTGGTACATGTTTTGGTTGGGATTGGTCCCATGGAGGGCCAATGTATTTATCAAATTCCACAACAACATATGTTGGCAAATTTAGAGGGATACTTCCTAGTGTATATACAATTTGCAGGACTACTCCGAGAGCACCATTGACTAAGCCTGTCTGGACCCATAAATTGCAAGATAGCATAACTCATTGGCATATACATAGAAAGACATGTTTTTCTAACTGGTCATTGTCATGTTGGTGTGCTTCTGAAGCACCAAGTAATTCTGTGAGATTTTGTGCGATTGGCATATTCAAGTATTGAAGCACGAACTTGTTATGGTTGTCCAAAAGAATGTTTGTTGCAAAGAGGTGGATTGAAGTGCCAAACCTTTGACGTTCTTCAATGGATAAGAATATGTCAGTCCTAGACTAAAGGAATCTCCAATCATCAATTGTTGGTGTAGCATTTTGAATGTTGGTTAACAATTGGCGAAAGCGAGACTGAGTGTCATAGATGTCTTGTTTTTGGAAGAATGTTTCCAACTTGATTACAGTGGTAAAGGTTTTCCATAAGCTCCTCCCTTGAGTTGTTCCTGCATAAAAAGGTTTGTCCATTACTGGTGGGAGTTGACCCATGTCGCCCACAAGAATTATTGAGTGGTAAAAAAATTGAGCAATGGTTTCTTTCTGGAAATGTCTCATGCAAGTGACTTTCAATCTATACAAAAGTCTAGATCCTATGAAGTTCATCTCATCGATTAGAATGTAGTGAATATGTTTAATCTCTTCTTGGAACATTTTAAGGGACTGACCATGTAAAGGCCTCATGTCCTTGATAGGAATCTGAATTCCTGCATGTATAATGGTTGCATGTATCTTAAATATTGCAACTCCACTAGGGGAAAGAAGTAGTATTGGGCTATGGCTAGGTGTTTCTTGGGAAGATAGTGCTTCTTTGACCATGCAGTGTATAAGGTAGGATTTTCTTATTCCTGCAGTACCTTGGATGATTATGTTCAATGGTTCTTCTGGTTCTCTTGCTTGTAAGTGTTGGAGGATTATATCGAATGCATGTTGTTGATGTGTAGAAAATGTATTTCTAGAAGGAAATATCGTATTGAGTTCTTGTATGACTTATGCATTCCTTCGATTGTAGTTGATGAATTTTGGTGAAATTTCCAATGTATCTTGTGATATTGTGAACCGATCCCATGGGTGGAAAGTGTCAGTCTCTCAGAGTCCCAACATATCAAGAGAAGTGAAGTTGATATTTCTTGCAAGGGCCGACCTTGATAAACATTGCCATTCATTCATCTACATGCTTGGTTGTATGGTAATGTGGCTATATGCATCTTCATATGTTTGCTCAGTAGGAGTGTGCACATGGATGCGATCAACATGCCATACATGGTAGTCATTTATTATGATATCCCAATTAGCCACAATGTCTTCTTTTGAAAGACCTATATCTTCAGAGAAGGAACGAAAGGGTTTGTACGAGAACAAACAATAACTTAGAGGATCATAAATTGAGCAATCATATTAGATGAGCAATGTTACATCACTGCAAGAAGAGCACAAATTTGTCCAAAATTGTATTCTAATTCATGAGTTGTAAGGAAATGTTGGAATGGATTTTTATTATAAATAATTAGTGGCATACTTGAATTGGCTCCTCATGTTGTACCTTTTGATGGTCGCAACAGACATAATCAATTAGGTTTTGTAAGAAATGGAAGTCATTTAGCAAAAGTTGTAAAGAAGTCGTTGAAAGATGAGAAATTGTGTTATTTTCTTTCTAGAAGTTGCTTGTCATGGTCAATTTAGCAGGCTAGACCACATTTGTTTTGAAATTTAGAAAAATAGGCTGACTGCCTTGACAAAATGGACTGCATTTAATGAAAACTTTGACGGATTGTTCTAAATTTATAAATGTCATAAGTGTAAATTTCAAATTATATTTATTCAGTAAAGATTGATTGAGTCTCTCTATAAATCAATTTGGTTCATTTTTTATGCAGAGTTCAGTGTTAGTTTAGGATTGCGTGAATTTTGTAACAATCTGCCAAAGCATCTACCTCTCATAGGTTGTCCTTTGTGTATTATTTTGGTCGGTTTTTCTTATATTTTGTTTCATGAATGCAAATTTCAAATTCGATTTATTCAGTGAAAAAGAGACTTGTGTTGTTTTTTACATACATAGATCAAATATATTTCATTAATCAATTTCCAATAATATACTAAAAAATGTCAGTCCGAACGGGTTCGCTTTCAAAGCTTCGTTTCGAGGTAATATGGATATCTTGCTCTAAATTCTACTACTCATATCAACATCGAACCTAGGATTCAACTTATGCTACTAGTCTTAATCTTATGTTGGTGTTGCTTATACTATTGTCTTTGCTTATGCTACTTCTGTTCTCTATTATGAAAATCTCAGTTGTACTCAGAGAAGATAGTTGGTGTTATTGATCAAGTGAAAAAAAATATTGTTAACTTTTATAACTATTGTTTTGTTTAGATGGATAAAAATTGCACATATAGATAAAATTGAAAAAAATAATTCAATTAAAAATATGTAAATAAATAATGAGAAAAAAATATCTAAATGCAAGGATTATCTATGAAAGAATATAACAACACAATATATTATGTCACATAAACATGCTTGGTATTAAAAAAAACTTATTGAAATGAGTGAAAAGTTCAATCCCTTTGAATAATACATGAATTGAGTGGAAGCAACCTATTACACGACACAAATTTGATGAAGTAATATAAATTTTGATTAAATAAATACACACTTGAATAAATAAATACACAATTTTTAAATGCAATGACATGATTACGAGCTTTGACATTGACACTGCCTCTATTATTAGTCTCACACCCAATAATTTTAATTAAAAACAAAAAATAAAAATATGCCCACTCATGATTGAAGGTAAATGTTTCATTTTTTTTTATTTTACAAGGCTTTAAACATAGTGGTGGGAAAGTTCGTCCGAGCATGCACAAAGAGGCGAGAAAGAACTCCCCCTTAAACAATGCCTTCGGCGTAAAAATAATTTTAAAAATTAAAAACTAAAAAATCAAACAATTTTCCCTGTGTCCTTATTAATTATGACAATCAATACTTATTTGCACACATGTCACATCTATTCGTGTCACTTACTTATTTGTACACATGTCACATCTATTCATGTCATTTCTATTAATTATTTTAGATAATAAATAAATATAGTAATAAGAGCTTGAAATATTAAAATTAATAATTGATTTTAATATTTCAAATTCTTATTATTACTATATTTATTACGACCATCAATGAAGAGAAACGAGGTACTATCAGGATGTTAAATATGATCTTTCTTTGACCATATTTTAGCTCTAAGTTTGAAATTCCAAAACTATCCTTTGTTGTCTTTTAGGACAACAAACAATTAGATAACTTTGTGATGATAATTTTTGTGGTAAGTGTTCTTTTGGGGTGCCCTTGCAAGTGTTTTCATACCAATGATTAGCACATACAATAATACTAAAAAAATAACACTCCTCACAATATTTACAACTCTAAATGTTGATCTACACTTCTAAGCATGCATGAAAAATGACACATAAGTTTTTGGTCAACATGACCTTAAAAAAAAACCACATGGGGAAAGCCAGTTTGGAGTAGATGTATATAGAAGGCCTCAAAACAAAATGTACAACACGGAAAACATATACAATTGAACATGGTACAATAGCAATGCTTCTCGGATGCCTTAGAGTCCCTTGAAGATGTTCCTGCTAGACCCTTGAAGCTAGGCACCCTTTGCCTTGGTGCACCCTTCTTCCTTAGGTAACCCTTGGACCTCTTTCCTTGTGCCTTTTCCTTGACCTTTCCTTTTTTTGGGCCTTTAACCCTTGCCTTGCCTTTGCTTTTCCCTTGTTGAAGCACCCTCCTCTCAAGAGTGCCTCCCTCCAAGTGTAGGTGTGCACTAAGCTCAAGTGCACCCCTCCTCAAGAAAAAACCAAACAATGGAATGTGCCCTCCCTTGCAATGCACCCTCCATCTCCCATAGAGTGAGCCTCTCCTCAACAAGTAAGAAACATTCTCAAGGAGTGTCTCTCCACAAGCTTGATGTTCCTCTTCTCCAAAGAATGTGCCCCTCCAAAGAATGTGGATTTTTTCATTTTTTACAACTTCTTGTATGATAATTTCTATGAACTTTGGCAAGTTATGGATCCAAACGATCTGTGTTGCGTGTTATGTATTTTTCCACAAACTTCTCAATCTGTGAGTTGTTGTCATTTCCATAGACCGGTGCACCCTCTATCCACAACAGTGTGTGGTCATGCTTACTCCCTCTATTCTGAAACTCGGTCACAAAAAAATAGTCCAATATTTTTTCGAAGAATGTTTCATCATGGCATATCAATTGTCTCAAAGCATTTATTCTATGCATATAGTAGCGAGTACATGTCACTGGGTCTTTTGTTATGAGGTAGTCAATGTCATCATTTTCCAATGTATCAGTTTGTTTTTTCCTTTTCTTGCTCCTATACAATGGATACACCGTAGCCACCAACAAATCCCAACGATGCTTTTCACTTGTAAATGTGATGAAAAATGTTGGCGGTCCCAATTGTCGGATCATTGCAAAAGTAGTTTTCTTGTTTTGTTGCAAATAGTCAGGAGAGATGCGAATGTTTTTGAAATCTATGTATCCAATATCATATTTTAGGATTTTTTCTAGGTTTTCTTTGTACTTGACATCTCTGGCCAATAAATTTCCTCCTTGTAGATGGCCTTTTCTTATTCGCACCCACATGCAAGAGAGAACTTGCTCAATTATTATGCACATTGTTTTGAAAAAAAAAATTGTTATGTGACAGGAGAAGTCATCGCTTGAATGTAGTAGTTCCCATCGAACTAATTTTTGGTAGTTGAATCATTTTGTAATGTCACTAGGACATGGATCTCCATAGAACAGTGTTGGGAAGTTCATTTCCTCAGCAAATTTTTCCTTGAATATTCCAAGTGGACGTTTCCCTTCGACATGTGCAATTTCGAAAATCTTGTCTTGCAATTCATGAATGCACTGTGAGTCAGTGAATCCATGTATCAATGTTTCAGCAGGTCTTTCATTCTCTGATTCATCGCTTGTATCAAATTCACTAGTAGTTTTGAAAGTCTGTGCAGAGTTGTCATCTCCTTCTCCAAGAACATTGTTCCAGTTCTCATTTATACAGATGTTCTGTGCTTTGTACGCCCTGGAACATAATTCTTTTAATGATTTCATGACAACATGCACACGCATTTTATCTATCTGGTATGCATTCTTGTATTGCAAACGTCTTTTGAGAGATACAACAATTGTCATTGTATCGCTAATGAATTGTGGCAAGGATTTTTGCACGACATCTAGTTGGGCAGGCACATTAATAATTGATCCTGTTAAGCCCATCTGGGGTCATTTATAGCCCCAAGTTTTGATTTGTGCAAATGCAATTTGTAGAGACACAAGTTTCTCTTCAAGTTCTGTAAGTGTACTTACATCTGGTAGTGGTGTATTACATCTTATTTGGTCAAGAGTTGCAAAGTGTGGAATTTTTCCATTTTCAAGTGATCGTTTGCATAGAAGACAAATATTGCCATTGGAAAATGTTCTATCATTTAGTGTCAAGCCGAGGTATTCTTCTTCCAAATTAGATGTGAAAGACTTAGTGTTTTTTGCAAAATTCAATTGATCGCAAATCACACATGCAATGGAAGGAGTGTCTTTAATTTGTTTCATATAGATATGTTTTGCATCATTCTTCCCTAGACAAGCATGCATAGAAAGTGTTTGATGGTTTTCATTGCCAGCAATGTATGGTGTTGTCTCTAGGCCACAAAATGTGATTTTTTCCTCTCGGTCAGTACCATGACCATTGTGGGATATGTGGTTGTACATGTTTCTCTCACATATCTGTTTTTTCAACATATGGTAGGTTAACTTATGGTTTCCATTGGAAACTAGTTTCACTTGTTGACAAGCCATGTTGGAGGTGGAATTGACATTTCTTATGAGCATTGGATCCTCACCATCTCGATGGTGCAAACTATGATGTTCTTTGTCATTGGACATGTGATGTTTGTGTTCATAAGAAAGTGAGAAAATGTGATTATGTTGCGCACGAACAATTTTTTTTAGGTTGTGATATGTGAGTTTTTGTCTAGAAGGAAGCATACCAATGTATTTTTTTCTCTAGTGTGCGACCTTTTTCAATTTGTGATAAGTTAGTCTACATTTTTTGTTTAAGTTCTGTATGACCTAATGAAAACTGGGATGAGTTTCATTCTGATTAAATAACATGCAATTCTTATGCATATTTGATGCGGTTTGGGTGACATGGACACTGGATCCTGAACTGGTAGTATTTCTTATACTACCAATGTATTTTTTTCTCTCACGCAGGACCTTTTTCAAGTTGTGATAAGTTAGTATACATTTTTTGTTTAAGATCTGTAAGACCTCATGGAAACTGGGATGATTTTCATTCCCATTAAATAGAATGTGATGCTTATGCAGATTTGATGAGGTTTGGGTGGCATGGACAGTGGACCCTGAACTAGTAGTATTTATAATCAAAGGTTGATAATGGATATGTGGCATATCTGTTTTCAACGACAAGATGTCAATTGTTCAATCATAGTTTGAATCAATACAATAGGAATGGACAGTACCATCCGACAGGGCCAACCAGACCTAGATATTTACTCTTAATATGATAGATAGATATTACAAACATAATCTACCACCCTCTACATTTCCTTTCTCATATGGAATTGGCATGTTTACAAGGTATTGTTGCCAAATTTCAATTATTGACATACTTTCTAAGAGATATGGTAAAACGTGTTCATGCAAGCAGTTAAAAGCATATTGGGTGTCACCTATAATTGCATTGCAAAAGGATTGTACATTGTAAAGCCACAACGAGTGCACATTGAAATTTGTTTCTACCAAATAGAAAATTGCATTGAACAGGCTATCTCAACAACTAGATGCAATAGTTGTCACTATGTGAAATCCATGGGAGTGTATATGATGCATAATTTGTTTCCAATGCGATTGAAGGTCTTTGCAAATGAGGGACAAGTAAATATGAGGTCCTCCAAGATTGCATATGAATAATTTTCTATAGAGTAGTGGTTCATAATGACCATTGACAGGATTGACATCATGGAACAAGATGCAATATGGATCCCTAGATGCAATTTTGTTGAATAATACATATCTTGTTTTTCTTGTCAATGACCATATTTGATGCAGGAGCATCGCAAGAAAGTGCAAGTGGAGGATAGTTGGATATGCACCAGTGTGCATTTTGAAGACATTTGAATTTCAAAAGAGGAACTATTAATGTAATATCTGAAAAAGATACATATGATTTTATGTTTTGGGGATTGTAACGCAGATTTTGAGTGTAGCCCTCATCTGTTAGTTGGAGGCATTTAATGTAATCAATGTAAAGTAGTTGTAGTCTTTAGTTTGATAAGATAGATTAGAGCTGTAGGAGGGAAAACTCTAGAAAGCTCCCTTGTATGTATTGTATTGTAAGATTATCCTCATTGTAAGGGTAGAAGCTAAGAGAGAAAGAGAGAATAGGAGAACAGAGAAGAATAGAGTTGTGGAAGTTGTATGAGCATATAGTTGTTGCTATTAAACTATATACAGAAGCACTTGAATGAATATAAAGAAGGCTTTGATTCAATTTCCTAGTGTTGTTATGGTTACTGTTTGCATCTATTGAATGGTATGTTTATAGGTTTCTTATATACTCTGTTATGGATTTGTTTCAATGCTATGTATGCTCGTGATTTAGTGTTGAATGTATGAAATATGTGAGAGGGGAAGTATAAGTTTCAATTTCTACTCATTCTAAGAATTCCTGCAAGGAGTGCAGTGAAGGTCCGCAAGGAGTGCATTGACGAGATTCTGAGTTTTACCTCAAAAAATCTCAGGAGAGATAGAGTTGTTCTTATACTAGAAGAAGTGAAAATATAGGACAGAGCCGTGCAAGGTGTGTGCAGGCTGAAAGAGTCTTAAAATTTTCCAACCCAAGGAAGAGGCTGAAGAAATTTTGTCGCAAGGAGTGCGCAGAGTTTGAAGTTTTCAAATAACCATTATTGTCAATGTCGCAAGGGGTGTGTGCAAGGATCCTACAAAATACTTGAGTTTGCAACAAGAATTAAGCTCAGGAAGGATAGAGGCTTTGAATAGTTTGAAGAAGGACGAGGTTTTAAGTCACTTCGCAGAAAACAAGCTTAGGAGGAAAGACACCAAGTTATTTGGTGATGAGTCTTTGAGAGTCTGAATGGATGGTTGAAATTCTTGGAGGGAGAAACACTGATTTTTCATGGGCTGTTGGATCTAGTAGATCAACGAAGAGGATAAGACTGAGTGTCTTTCAACACTCGAAAGATCAAGAGAGATAACAACTGTTAGATCCCAAGGATTGTGATCCGTCGATTGGGCATTATGATATATCGACATTTCGGGAGATGGGAGTGTAGAAAAGACTGATTTTCTGGAGTTGCATGTCACGAAAAACTGATAGGAAATAGAAGGATCTGGACCATCGGATAGTGGGAGGTTCAAGACCATTGATATGAGGTCGTGAGTTCGGACTTCGGGAAATACATCGTGAATTCACAAGTCACGAAATCCTGATGCGCTTGAAGGTTGGGCCCCAGGTCACGGGCGAGGGTCACATTGGTGAAGAGTTAAGGAAGGAGCTAAGAACCGTTAGCCCATTTTGGGTTTTTGGGAATCAGAGAAGTAGGGGTGCATTGAAACGGAAATCCCAACATCATGAAAACCGATGCACCTTTTGGAATTAAGGTTGTGGTCATGCTGGTGGTCATGTGGAATGGAGGTTTGTGCCTAGTGCTTGTTTGCGCATGTGTAACTTTCAAGAAGGACTTGTGGTTTTGTATGCATTAAAGATTCCAGTGGGGATTGAAGATCCATTTCGGCTCCGGGGAATTTGAAGATCCAAAGACTGGGAGGTCAAGTAGACTTTGCTGAGGGTGGGGTGCTGCATCAGGTGGTATCAGAGCATACAAATTTTTTTTTCTGTAGAGGGAAGACAGAGGACATTTGTGATTAAATTTTGTGTGGACAGATTGGAACAATGTTGCAACGAATATGTCAAGAAAGACTGATGCCTGATCCAGCCGTGGAAAGGGAAGTGAGAGAAATTTGTTCTTGGTTAGATGTTATGGAGACAACACATAGGCAAGCACTTGATACTAGAGATTTCAGTGAGACTGAGAATGAGAACAAAGCTAGAGCCGAAGAAGAAGTTGTGGCTAAAGATGCCCCAGAAGAACGTTTATTCAAAGATGCTGTAAGGATATGTGTTAGAGAAAAGCTGGACATCCTGATGTATGAAGGCAAATTAGATGTTGAGGAGCTACTAGATTGGTTTCAATCTCTGGATAAATACTTCGACTATGAGGATATCGAAGAAGATAAGAAAGTAAAGCATGCAGTCACTAGACTGAAAGGACATGCAACACTATGGTGGGATGAACTGCAAGATGACATGCATTGCAAGGAAAAACAACGAATCAAAATCTGGGATAAGATGGTAGTGAATATGAAATCCAAATTCATACCCAGAGATTACCAAATCAATCTATTTCGAAGATGCAAAATTTGAGACAGAAAGGGATGACAGTGAGGGAATACACTGAGGAATTTTACAGGTTAAACATCAGAATAGGTTGTCATGAGAGTGATGATGAAAAGGTCGCCAGATACATGAATGGCATGAGATATGATATCTAGGATGAGATGAGCATGGTGACGATAAAAAATGTGGAAGATGCTTATCAGATTTCTCTGAAGGAAGAAGAGAAATTGACCCGAAAACAAGGTCAAAGAGGCAGAGGTAGAAGTCATAGAAAAGGCAAAGAAATTGCACAAGACAGAGTACAGAAGCCCAAAGATGAAGAAAAGAATCATCATAATCACCCAGAAAGGGGAGGAATCTCACAAGGAAGATAGTATGACGACAGGAACACTTTTCCTCGAGCAAGAGGAAGAGGAAGAGGCAGAGGAGGTGAAGTAAAGTGTTTTATCTGTGGAAAGATTAGACACAAATCTTTTGAATGTATCAATAGAAAAATGGATGGAGGAGGTGAAGCTCGAATTTTAGAAGAGTAAAGGCAAAGAAGAAGAAGATGCAGAAGGTGGAAGATCCTTAATGATGAGGAAAATTCTCTTGAAGCCAGAGAATGAGATGGAAAATCTAGTCCAGAGGAACAGTTTGTACAGAACTGATTGCAAGACCAAGGATAGGGTATGCAAGGTGATAGTGGATAGTGGATGCACAGATAATCTAGTATCCACAAAAATGGTGGAAAAGCTGGAATTAGAGACAATTGCACATCTGAGCCCATATAAAATCTCGTGGTTGCAAAAAGGACATCAGGTAACAATCACTAAACAATGTTTAGTTGAATTTAAGATAGGGGGATATAGATACAAGATCTTATGTGATGTTATTCCCATGGATGTCTGTCATATTTTGTTAGGGAGGCCTTGGCAATATGACAAAAATTTTATTCATGATGAAAGAACGAACACATACACCTTGGAAAATAATGGTAGGACACATATGTTGTTGGCAATTGAAGATAAGAAGGTGAAGGAAGAAACAAGCAATACTATACTTCTCATGAGTGGGAAGGAACTTCTGGATGAAGTAAAGAAAGATCAAGAGATGGAGTTTTTTGTGGTGAGAAAACCTAGAGTCATTTTAACCAGTACCTCAATAGATGATCTACCTGAGGAAATTCAAGAACTATTGGAGAATTTCACTGATATAGTGGTGGAAAACTTACCTTGTTCATTGCCTCCCATTAGAATTATAAGCCATCACATTGACCTTATACCAAGGGTGAGTTTAACAAACAAAGCAGCGTATAGATTGACATTGCAGGAGAATGATGAGGTCAAGAAGCAATTCCAAGATTTGATGGACAAAGGGTTAATTAGAGAAAGCCTAAGTCCATGCGTTGTACCAACAATGTTGAGTCCAAAGAAAGATGGTGGATGGATAATGTGTATAGACTCGAGAGATATAAACAAAATCACCATCAGGTATAGATTTCCTTTACCCATGATGGATGACTTGATCGATTGCTTGAGTGGAGAAAAGTTTTCTTCAAAAATTGATTTGAAAAGAGAATATCATCAGATTAGAATGAGGGAAGGTGATGAATGGAAGACAACATTCAAGATGAATGAAGGGCTGTATGAATGGATTTTCATGCCATTTGTTTTGATGAATTAGCGAAGTACTTTTATGAGATTGATGAACGGAGTCTTGAAGGATTTCGTTGGGAAGTTTGTAATTGTGTATCTTGATGATATATTGATCTTCAGTAAGACTGCGGAAGAACATGTTAAACCCTAATGTTGGCTCATTACCCCTTAATTGGGGCATATTAGATTAGTAATGCTATTTTATTTATGTAGGCTTTAGGCCATTAGTTGTAATTTAGATTAGTAATGTTATTTTAATTATGTCGTCTTTAGGCCATTATTTGTAATTATACCTC
>WSFP011525821.1:0-12282 GCA_009831015.1 Picea engelmannii | reverse complement strand
TCCATCCCCCTTATGAAAGCGTTGTCCTCAACGCTTGATGTACAACCATATACCAGGGTCCCATGGATAAGTGTGGACCATAGTGATGAAGTAGACTAGAGAAACAGGGTCCCATTGATAAATGGTAGCCACCATGCTGAATTAGTCCAACTTCCATTGTAAACCAGGGTCCCATGTCCATTTTCTCATGTGAACCCCACATGGAAGATATCGATACCCAATAACCAACTGAAAATGATGCTCCCAATACTGACACCTATCATGTGGATCCAAATAAGAATATCCATCCACATAGTGGGAGATGATCAAATATGAATCTGGAAGGAATAATACCATTGTAGAATATGCAGGCTGGACGCTGGTAACTAGCTCTTGGTGTCGGACATTGATGTTCTCTACAGAAGGTGGAGTAGAGTCATCAAATAAAATATGGAAGTCGTTGTCATCCCAGAAACAACAACTATCCATATACCAATCATCGCAATCAACCTCAAAATCATACCAAGCATATATTTCTTGATTATATTCATCCCTGAGGCCTGTCATAAAAAACCTCTCCTACATATTATCCAAAGAATCTTGAATACTATGAAAACTATCATTGAGACCTTCTACAAAGTCATCCAATCTGTCAAACAATTGGGCTTTGAATGCTTCAGTAATCTATAGAATTTCTTTGAGGGTTTGAGAAGAAATAGACATCTGAGCACCCTATGAACTCTTTGGTCCCACAACCGTCACAAAAAAACCCAAAAAATAGAACAATAAGTTACGACATAAAATCGCGGCTTTTTCTGGAAAAACCGTAAAAAACTGTTGAATTTAAAATGCTCATAACTTCACTTCCCGGACTCCGTTTCATTTTTTGTTTTTGAAATTTGGTGAAATTGCGAGAGGAACTCAGATATGAAATTTGTTTGGGAAAATTAGGCCTCCAACTGCTACAGAAATAAAAAAAATCACGCCATCGTCCACGGAATAAACCCTGAAAAATTGCAGATTTTAAAACTTCAATATCTTGACTTCCCAGACTCCATTTCAGACGATTTTTTTTTCAACTTGGGTGTTTTTCTGAGAGGAAATCAGATCTACAACCTGTTTCTGCAATTTTTTCACATAAATATACATAAAATTTCTGGAATGTTTCGGCCATCTTTTTTCTTCTCCAAAAAAAAATCAGTAGTGGGTCAACCTCGAGCTAGGACTAAGCTCCACCCGAGTAAAGGAATTCTTAACCAGGTTTATGTATCTCAGAAAACATGAGAAACTACGTCACATGTGCCAACTCGAACTGACAACCTGCATCTCTCATTCCCCACATGTCTGTCCTACCCCAGGAAATGTGCCCCTTCTCTGCTCAACATTCCTTTGGCTGCCCCATTTCCTTTATGGGGCTTCAACAAAAAGCCGAAAAAGAATCCTTAGAGCCCTGTAGTTGTAGTCTCGCACCTTCAGAAGATCAGTTCCCAACAATTCTTTCACCTAGAGGGAATTTCCCACGGGCTTGACAACCTGTTTCTTCAGTCCAGCTCTTAAGTTAACCATGTACAATACTAGCTCAGGTAAGGTACATGTATGCTGCTAGTGACAGAGAGGTACAGAGGAAAGATGAAATCCACGAGTGAAGGAATGGAGGACTGACGGAATGATGAAAAATGCACTAAGTCCAAACTCTTTGTATGCATGTGCCCATCTTGACACTTGTCATGTTGAGAGTTATTTTGGCCCACTTGTCCTCATCCTTAGAACTTAGGATAAAATAAGTATCCATACTTTATAATTTAAGGAACATTAACATAATATTCCTTTTTGGATTAATCTCCTTATCTTAGCCCTTATCCTTAACTTTTAGCCCCCTTTCCCTAACTAGTGGAGTTTAGTCCCCTATACTCTTTTACATGGTTGGTCTGCACGCAGTGATGTGTTTTCCATTAATATTTTCATGTGAATACATTTACATTTACATCACAGATATATTATCATTTTATGTACCCTGGCTCACTAGCCTAAGTACATTTGTATTTACATTTACGGTTGTGGTTTGGCCTAGGGGTATTACATTCCCCTCCCCCTTATTTATGCACTGTCCTCAGTGCAATATCTACACACATACAACCAAAATTTCAAAAATCCTCAAAAAGATGCGGGTATTCTTCCCGCATAACATCCGCATGCTCCCAAGTTGCATCTTCATGACCGTACCATGTCCATTGTACCTTTACTATCTCTATGGATCAATTTCGAAGAAACTTGATCTTCCGGTCCAGTATGCACACCGGATGCACTTGAAAGGCGCCTTCTTGCTCCACCTGAATCAAATTCCAATCAATGAAACGATTAACATTAGGTATATTCTTTTTGAGCAATGATACATGGAATACAATATGAACATACATTGATGCAGGCAAGGAAAGAATGTATGCTACAGGCCTAATCCTCTCTAAGATTTCAAACGACCCACAATAACGAGCTGCCAACTTTGAACAATTTCCCAACTTCAGGGAACTTCTGTTGGCCTTTACTTTCAAGAATACATGGTCACCCACTTTAAATTCCCTTTGAGTTATGCCCTTATCAGCATAGCTTTTCTTCATGTCTTGATCAGCCTTTAAATATTTTCAACATTTTTTCTTCCATTTCCCTGAGTAATTCTGGCCCAACCACTGATCTATCTGTTGGGTTGTCCCAGCTTATCG
Organism: Picea engelmannii; assembly: GCA_009831015.1. Taxonomy (NCBI): domain Eukaryota; kingdom Viridiplantae; phylum Streptophyta; class Pinopsida; order Pinales; family Pinaceae; genus Picea; species Picea engelmannii. Next base: position 9,586 of record WSFP011525821.1, on the reverse strand, counting down.
ATGTGTTGCACCTTCTTCCATAAAGTTCCTCAAATGGGCTCATCTTTAGAGATGCTTGGTACACCATTGTTATAAGAAAACTCTACTAAGTGTAGGTAGTCTTACAATTTTGATGGTTTATCCATCACATATCCTCGATCACTTGATTCACCCTCTATGTTTGTCCATATGATTATGGATGATAAGTTGTGCTAAAATTCAAATTTGTTCCAAATCCATTAAATAATCCTTTACAAAAATTTGATGTAAATTTTGGATCTCTATTAGACATAATTGTCTTGGGTATACCATGTAGTCGAGCAATTTCTCTCATATAAATATCAACAATGTTGGTTGCCTTGTGAGTGAGCTTTACTGGAATAAAATTGGCAGCTTTGGTAAGATTATCCACCACTATCATGATAGAATCATGTTTCTTGCTTGTTTTGGGTAGTTCGGTGATGAAATCCATTGTTACAACTTCCCATTTCCACTCAGGTATGGGTAATGGTTGTAGAAAACCAGCTGGGTGCCTATGTTCAACCTTGACCTTTTGACACTCCAAACATCTGACAATAAAATCAACAACTTATTTCTTCATTCCTAGCCAATAATATTGGCTCTTGACAATTGCAATAGTTTTTCGATAACCTAGGTGCCCCACATAAGGTACATTATGCATCTCTCTCAATATCATATTTTTGAATTCATGGGAATTTGGTACATAAATTATGCCCATGTATATGAGAATTTCATCATTTCCTAGCTTATAGTCTTCATTTTTCTGATGCAAAATAGCTTGTTGTAATTTTGTTATTATTTCCATGTATTGCAAATCTGATTTTGCAGCCTCTAAGATTCTATCTTTCAAATACGATTGGTACATGCTAATGGATGTAGCATGCAACTCATGCACATTTATGTTAAGTGCATCAACCACATTGTTCTCTTTCCCTTTGATATGATTTATATCAAAGTCATATTCATTGAGAAATTCTAACCACCTGCTTTTCCTGGCATTTAGAGTTGGTTGTACAAATAAATATTTCAGACCATTATGGTCTGTCCTCAACTTGAACCTTTTCACCATGAGGTAGTGCCTCCACATATTCAAGGCATGCACTATGGTTTCCAACTCCAAATCATGAGTAGCATAGTGCCTTTCATGCTCCTTCAACTTCCTTGATTCATAGCATACACCATACCCATTTTGACTGAGGACTCCACCAAGCCCTTATTTACATGCATCAGCGCAAACAATGAAGTCTTCATTTGGATCAGTAATCCTTAATAGTGGAGCACTTGTTAATAATTGCTTCAAGTGTTGGAAAATATTTTCACAATCCAATGTCCACTGAAACTTCAACCCCTTCTTTTGAAAGGAAGTGATCGAGTGTGCAATCTTTGAGAATCCTTCAATAAATATCCTATAGTATCCTGGAAGGCCCATGAATGATCCGACCTCTATCACATTCTTTGGTGCTGACCATCCTCTAATGGCCTCAATATTTTCAGGATCCACTGCTATCCCTTCCTCTGAAATGATATGTCCCAAATAATGTATTTGCTTCAGATAAAATGAGCACTTGCTCAATTTGGCATACAACGGATGCTCCCTTAATACCATTAATACCATCCTCAAGTGTTGTTCATGCTCTTCCTCTGACTTAGAATATATAAGAATTTCATCTAAAAATACAATGACAAACTTATCTAAGTATTCTCTGAAAATACCATTCATTAAACACATGAAGAAAGATGGTGCATTTGTTAACCCAAATGGTACCATTGTGAACTCATAATTCTCATACCTTGTTTTGAAAGTAGTCTTGTTGATGTCTTTTTATTTAATTCTTACCTGATGATAACCTGAATTGAGATCAATCTTGGAGAATATTTTTGCATCTTTCAACTGATCAAAGAGGTCATCTATCCTTGGAAAATGATACTTATTATTCACAGTTACCTTGTTCAACTTCCTGAAGTCAATGAAAAATATCATGCTCCATCATTTTTCTTCACAAATAATATTGGGGCACCCAAAGGTGACACACTTGGGTGTATATACCCCTTCTTTAGAAGTTCTTCAAGTTTCATTTTCAATTCCTTCAATTCTGGTGTACTCATCCTGTAAGGGGTCTTGGATACTGGGGTTTCTCCAGGCATTAGATTGATGGATAAATCCATGTCTCTTTTAGGGGGTAATCCTCATATATCTTTAAATACATCTTCAAACTCTTTTAGGACTGCATAATCTTCATTATTCGACACCTTATCTTTAGGTGTCTCTTCCATATGTGCTACAAATATTTGACACCATTTTCTATAGCTTTTCTTTAGCTGCAATGCTGAAATTTCTTTGACGATCTCTGCTCTAGGAATTCCTTGTATTGTCCTTAGGTTCCGTTCCTCATACAAGCAATTGAATGCCTTATTATAACAATCTAGGATGGCATGGTGTTGTTCCAACCAATCCATACCAATTAGACAGTCATAGGAACCTAAAGGTATGATGTTCAAATCTACCCTGGTGCTCAGTCCAATCATGTCTATTGGACATGCCTTAACCATCTCATTATTTTTTCTTTTAGCTCTGGTAACCAACTATACTATCCAATATTTTCCAAGCTTGCTTCTTGGCAAATGCAATCTCTCCACCATCTTAGGATCTATATAACTATGACTAGCTCCTGAATCAATTAAAATAACAATGGTTTGGTTGTTGATCTTACCTTCCACTTCAATCATATGTGATTAGAACTCATTTTTGTTGTTGTCCAGGGTTGCATAGATCCTAGGTACATTTTTTCCCATGTCCTCCACTGTATCATCTTGCTGTACATTGTGAATAGTCCTCACTTTTTCACCCATGTGAGTACAATCTCTATGCATATGATCTCCCCCAAAACCCCAACATTTAATAGGTGGTTGCCTTGGTCTTTGCCCCCATGTCTCAATCATTTTGGGTTCTCTAGAAGTGGGTTGCCCCTGAGGATTATTTTTGAAGAATGGTGGCTTAGTCCCCTTTTTCCTATGTTCCATCTTGTTTTTCTTCTTGCCTTCCCAAGATTTTTGGAAAGTTTGCCTTCCTTTATGTTGATCATAAAGGAATTTAGCTCGCCTTATGGTCTCCTCCAATGTTTTGGGATCATCATATTGTATCTTGTGACTGATAAATGATGACAGCCCACTCAAATACCTTTGAATCTTAACTGGCTCTTCCTTGATGAAAGAAACATACTTTAGTAGTTCTAAACAACTTCTTTCATACTTATGGTCATACTCCCAAGCTTGAGTTCAAAGAACTCCTTCATTTTCTTGTCATAGTATCTCTTAGTCAAGTATTTATTTTGAAAATACCTCTTGAAATCCCTCCGAGTAAATTTTTTCTCAACAATGTGTTGTACCTCCACAAATTGGTCCCACCACATGGATGCCTTTCCCTTGAGCTGATAGATGAAAATTCTTCCTTCTGCGTGTGAAGAGTAATTATGCAATTGAAAATACATCCTCATGCCTAGAAGCCATATCTCTGCATATTCATCCTTCTTGTTCTCACCATCAAATGTAGGAGGCTTGATTTTGTTCATTTCTCCTTGTAGCTCATCCACCCCAGACCTCCTCTTATGTTTCCTGATAGGGGATGGACTTGAACTATTGTGTGCTCTCCTAGTGGAATGCCTTGCAGAGTGATGGTGATGTATGCCAACACTTCTTGTTCTTCTCCTCTCATGATGAGACTCGTGACTTCCTGATTTGCTTGAGTCATTCTCCTTATCCATCTTATTTTCTATTATGCCCAAGCTATGCATTAACTTAATGTTGAATTTCTCATGGTGTTCCTTGTATTTTATAAGCCTCCCATTATCAACTTTATAACTTTGGACACCTTTTTGCAAACTTTTAATGGTCTCTACCAAGTTCATGCTTTCTTCCTTTCCTTCTCCATGTCCATTTGAGTTTGTACCTTCATTACCCATATTGACATACATCCCTCTGATCTCATCTTCCTGGTTGTAATCCCCCTGTGTATCTTCCATGATTATGAACTATGTTTTGATCCTGTTCTGATCTAATTTATGTTAACTCTACAAAATGTGAAACCAACATAGCTTGTTAGGCTAATTGATTTAACAATTTCATGAAATTATGTACAATTCTGGTTCAATAATGCATCATAAATCCTTCTTCTGATTTCCTAAAAAAATTGACTGCCCAGATCAATTTTCTGGGTGAATAGTTATATTCTACTGTCCTAGACCTTTCCAACGCCTACCTCCATGCTCAATTCTGAGTCTTGAGCAGAAGGTTATGGTTATTTGAAAATTTTCCTTTCTGTGAGGGCAATCCTTGTACATGTGTTCTTCTTCTGGAGCCGAATTAGCTCTTAGACCCATGATGGATCCTCTCATAATGTAAAAAGGCCCTTTTTATTTCTTTATCCAGGTCTAAAAAAAAAAAATCCTTGCGGGTGCTTTTCCCTAAGCCCCTTTTTACCTTAGAATCAAATTTTGGGTGTTATCTCCTTTACTTCGGCGGAAACCTCATATGACTGCGGGCTAGGACCAGGCCCTTAGCCACAAGGTTCTATTTGGAGCTTCGGGACTCCGATGCTCTGGAACTTATGGCTTCATAGGTTTTTACAACAACACACTCCAAATATCCCAAACGCCGAATTGGCAAACTCCCGAAGAGCTGCTATCCGGAGCTTTGTTACTCCAACGCTCCGAAACTTCGGGCTTCAGAGGTTCTTACCACAAAACTTTCCAATTCCCCCAAATGCCGAAGTGGCAAACTCTCGGAGAGGCACTATCCGAAGCTTCGTTCTTTCGGTGCTCCAGAACTTCGATCTTCGGAGGTTTTAACAACAACACACTCCAAATCTCTCGAACGTTGAACTGGAGAACTCCCAAAGAGGCGCTATCTGGAGCTTCGTTACTCTGGCACTCTGGAACTTCAGGATTTAGAGGTTTAAACCACAACACTTTTCAATTCCACCAAATGCCGAAGTGGTGAACTCCCGGAGAGGGGCTATTCGGAGCTTCATTACTATGACACTTCGAAACTTCGGGCTTCAGAGGTTTTAACCACAACACTTTCCAATTCCCTCGAACGCTGAAGTGGTGAATTCCTGAAGGGTTCAGGGATCAACAATCACGCTTCCTCCCAAGATCTATGGATGAGATAACTTTGTGTAATATCCCTAGGCCGACCCTAATTGTAAATGTAAATACAAATGCATGTAAGCTGGTGAGTTGTTTTGATATCATTTTTGTATGCACCTTTCGTGGCATAGTGTGCGCATGTACTGCGCAGTAAAATGATGAAGTGTGCACATTCCAGGATACCACATGTAACATCTTAACTGCGCACGATATTGAGGCCAATGAGCCTTTGTGTATATGTTATGTTTTATAGGTTGGTGAGCCAGTTTTGTGATGATTAGGCCAGAGAGCCTAGATGTTAAAGGCCAGTGCACCTATTTTTGTATAGGTCTCATCATTAATATAAAATACATTGTTGTGTGCAGACCGACCACGATAAAAGAGTATGGGGGACTAAACTCCACTAGTTAGGGAAAGGGCGGGCTAAAAGTTAAGGAAAAGGGCCAAGCTAGGGAGCTTAAGCCAAAAATGAATATAATATTAATATTTCTTAAAACATAAAGTATGGATAATTATTTTATCCTACGTTCTAAAGTTGGGGACAAGTGGGCCAAAGTAGCTCCCAACATGACAAGTGTCAAGTTGGGGACATGCATACATATTGTTGAGACTTAGTTCATTTTCAGGCTCTTCTATCGTTCTTCCCATCATTCAGTCATCCAGTCAATCATCCATGAACATTCACACACCCATTGAGCTATCCTTCGTACCTTCATGACTGTACCTGAACCTGTATCCATGGCCATTATGTTTGTGTATCTGGTTATCTTGGGAGATGGAATGAATAAGCAGGTTGTCAGGCCCGTGGGATATTGAAGAGGCGGGTTGTCAAGCCTGTGAGAAATTTCTCTCTCGGTGAGAGAATTGTTGGGGAATTGATTTCCTGAAGGTGTTAAACTGCAACTACAGAGCTCTGAGACTTCCTATCCGACATGTTGTTGAAGCTCGAAAAGGAAGTGGGGAAACCGAAGAATTGTTGAGCAGAGAAGGGGCACACTTCCTGGGGTGGGACAAGAATGTGGGGAATGAGAGACTGTAGGCTGTTAGTTTGATTTGGCACCTGTGACAAAGTCTTTCCTGTTGTCTGTGAACCATTAGCCTGGTTAGGAATCCCTTTACCCGGGTGGAGTTTAGTCCCAGCTCGAGGGTGACCCACTGCTGAGAGTGATGAACAATGTGGTTTAAGGCTGGGAGGTTCATGGAAAACGCAGTTGGTGATATTCTTACCAAGATAAGTGTCAACTGTGTGATAAATTTACATGCTGCATTGTTATTTATGTGTTTGTTTTATGGGTTTATTCTACGTGTGGTTATAATTGTCTTTATATGTATGGGTAGTGCCTGTATATGTTGCATGTATATGGTTACTGTTATTTCAGTATGAATCCGTGCATTTACATAATGCATTTGTCTGTTTACGTTATATATATATGTTTCCGCAAGAGATCTGTGTGTATATATTTTAATTGCATGCACTTCAAAAAATTCATGTGGCATAGCTTAGTTGGATGTTGGGTATGTTACAATATGTTCCGCAGAGAGAACGAAAGTGTTATATCATGTATCGTGGCCCGGCTTGGGTGGCCGGGGACATTACAATATGGTATCATAGCCTCATTTTTAAACACTGAGCCTGGATGGGCCGAGCAGGTTGAGTTGAAGCGAAATTTCATAGAGGATTGATTTCAAAGTGGCCAAATTTCAGTTTGTAGAGTGTCCATGGTAAAATTTATAAGCAATGACGCGGAATTGGGAAAATCCCCAATTTCTATTGTTAAATTCATGAGAAAATTTAGAAATTCGGCCAAGTGGTGAGATATTAATGATTTAATATATGTTCCAGCAAATTTAGACCTGGAATTGGTCGAGTTTGAAGTTACAGTGAAGCCATGACAGATGGAGCGAGATTAGTAAATAAAATTCTCAATTCGTGAATTGATTTTGGGGAAATTCGTTCCAGAAATGTCAACCCACAACGATTTGTTGTTACAGAGGTTGAATTGGTATTATCGGGGTGAAATTGAGAAAATTTCATAAGTTTCCAAATGTCTATGGTAGAAATTGGGAAAAAGTTAAGCAAAAGCCCCAATTTCTGCAGCAGAATTCACGAGGAATTGTTGCGCATAAAAATGAATGTGCACAGGTGGGCACACCAAAAATGCATGTTGTGTAGTAAAAATCTTGGGATATGTAAAAATTGGGCACTTCACAGAAAAATGTTAGTGTGCGGGTGTGCACACTAAAGTTTGGCACCGCGCAGAAAAATGTTGGTGTGCGAGTGCACGCGCTAAATTTTGGTGCCATGCGGAAAAATGTTGGTGTGCGGGTACGCGCGATAAATTTAGAATTGCATGGTGTGCATACACATAATAAGGTGCGTGCAATGTGCACACACATAATAATGGCACGCCTGGTGTGTGCAATATTGGCAGAGTGCAAAGGAGATTGGTTGGTGCGCACACAATGTGGGTATATGTTGTCGCGCGACAATTTAGTTAATGTTGCACGCAGAGTATTGGTGCGCGGTGGGAGTGTACTAAACTTTGACATGGTGCAACGTATAGATTGAAATGCACGCGGAATATCAGTGCGCAATAAAAAAATTCGTGCAATGGGTATTAGTACCAGAACCAAAACTACGTGCGGTGGATATTAGTGCGTGACACAAAGTAGTGCGCACAAGTTATTGGTGCGACAGAGAAGCGACGCATAATGGTTATAGGTGTGAGGAGCATGATTTACCGTTTGTTGTTGCTTCACATGGAAAATATGGGTTTACAGGTTGAAATTTGTGCACGTGAATTCGTTTGGAGGGTGAACAACAGCAGAAAACCATCGATTTTAAGTGACATTTTATATCATTTGAACGTCATCTTTTTGCAGCGCATTTTTGAGGCCTTAAGAGCATTTTTAGCTACTCAAAAACCACGAGAACAGACTATACGAGGGTACACTCTATCTCTACAGCTCAGATAAAAGATCTCGAAGAGATATTTCTATTGGTGTAAACCATTCGTCAAACGAAGATTTTATGAGAAAGTTACAACACAAACAATGGAGGGTAAATTTTAAGACCCATCTAACTTCCAAGAGCCATAACTTTCTGCTCCGGAATCAGATTGAGGTGCAAGAGTAGTCAATGGAAATTTATTGAACCATAGAAGACATTCCTAGATCTGAATTAAAATTTTGGGCATGTTAAACATGTTTAATATGGAAAAGAAGGTACCTGTAGCATTCCAGACCAAAAACACGAATTGGCCTAGAACTTCAACAAGCTGTAACTAGTAGCCAAGAACCCAGAAAAATGTGAAACTTGGATAGAGTGTCCATAATATGTATATGAAGAAACCCAATTTATCTTCTACTAAAAATCCAATGGATTAGGTGCAAAATTTCATAATTACAATGTAGAGTTGTGCCTAGTTGAAAAATGAACAGAAAGATGAATGAACAACTTTCAAATAATCATAACTTTATGCTCAAGACTCGGAATTGAGCATGGAAGCATGCATTGGAAAGGTATTGGAAATTGGAATCTAATTATCTGCCCAAAAAATTGATCTGGTCACTCAAGTTTTCAGCAAATCAAAAGAAAGAATTCTGATATATTGAACCAGAATGGTTCATATTTTTCATGAAATTGTTGAAACAGTTAGCCTGACAAAGTTTTGTTGGATGCACATTTTGCAGAGTTAACAAAAAATAGATAATATCAGGATCAACACAGATTCCATAGGAATGGAAGAGGCATAGGGGACTTACATCCAACAAGATGAGATCAGAGGGATGGATGTCCATTTGGGCATTGAAGGAACAAACTCCAATGAACATGGTGAAGGAAGGGATGAAAACATGAATATGGTAGAGACCATTAGAAATTTACAAAAGGATGTCCAAATCCATAAAGATGATAATGAGAGGCTTATGAGAGTCAAGGTGAAGGAAGAGGATTTCAACATGAAGTTATTGCAAAACTTGAACATAATAGAAAAGAAATTCGATAAAGAGAGTGGCTCAAGAAAATCAAGAAGTCACAGGTCTCTTGATGAGAAAAGAAGAGAAAAAAATGTTAGCAGACATCATCACCACTCCCCAAGACATTCCAATAAGAGATCACACAGTATCTCAAGTCCATCCCCTTTCAGGAAGCATAAGATTTATGGGGTGGATGAAATGCGAGGATAAATTAACAAAATCAAACCTCCTACATTTGATGGTGAGCACAAGAAGGATGAAGATGCATAAACATGGTTGTTGGGAATGAGAAAGTATTTTCAATTGCATAATTATTCTTCTCATGTAGAGGGAAGAATTTCCATCTATCAACTCAAGGGAAAGGCATCTATGTGGTGGGATCATCTTGTGCAGGTGCAACACATTAAAGAGAAAAATGTTACTTGGAGGGAATTCAAGAAGTATTTTGAGAATAAATACTTGAC
>WSFP011525820.1:0-12283 GCA_009831015.1 Picea engelmannii | reverse complement strand
CCCCAGCTCTTTGTCATCGGGATTGTCGAAATGTCGAACCCTAAAATGCTGAAATGTCAAAAAGCCAAAAAACACTCAGCCTTCACCTTCTCATAGATCTGTGAGATATGAAGGTACACGGGATTTTCATCACTTCTCCATGAAGTGTTCCTGTCGTCTGTTCTAGCTCCTCTCCTGTGCAACCTCCCAGAGGTCAACCTCTGTGCACCTTCCTCCATATATGATGGCCATCGGTCCTGGGTGCTAGATCTAACAGCCCAGATCTATCCTCCTTGTGATCTCTCCTCCTGTGTGCCTGGACGTAGATTCAAAAATCCAGATCTTGCCTCTCCGGATGATTTAATGACAATTGTAGCTCCTCCTTGAGAATGTGCTTCTTCCTTCCCCTTGGAATATTTTTCAAAGTTTCAAAGGCCTTGACCTTTGCTTCCTCTGCGAGCTCAATTCCCTTGGATATCGCCTACATTCTAGGAATGCTATCCCTCCTGAGATTTGTTCACTCTGAAACCTCATAAGGTTTCTCGACCTCTACACTCCTTGCAGGGTCCCTGAACGCAACTATGCTATCCGTCCTGAGCTTTATTTACCCAAGCCTTTAGGGGACTCACCCTTCTGTGTCCTCAAAGGGAAATTTGGTGTCCTCCTGATGATCTTCTACTCAAACCCTCCTTGGTGATCTTATCAGAGTATTCAGTAACTCTGTGAGTGTCTCTCCTATGACACTTCTCTTCTCTATGAACTCAAACAAGAGTTCCTTTTGTGCACTCTTGCACCAACTTAATGCCCTCTTGGCAGAGCTTCCACCTCTGCACACTCCTTGTGCCTAACGAGCCTTCAGATGGTTTCCTATCACCACTTCACCCGAATGTTAGCCTGATGCACTCCTTGCATAGGTATTTTTCCTACTTGAGATTCAACTGCTCAAACCTCAATGGTCTCTATCCCTTTCTCTCCTTGAAGGGATGTAAGTGCCCTCTGGCAACTTCCTACTCAAGCACGCCTTGCTGAGCCTACAGGATGTTTAGAAATCCTGTGAGTGTCTTCCCCGTGACACTTCCCTTATATCAAAACTCGAAAGAGAGTTCTTCTGTGCACTCTATGCAACTGCTAAATTCCCTCCTGTGTGTTTGCTCAATGCCCTCCTGACAGAGCCTTTACATAATTCTCAGCAATTCTGCTTCTCCTCTCTGTGCTCTCCTCTACACAGTTCTTCCTTCAGGGTGTTCATCAACCCTAAGGATTCTTCCTTGATTCAATGACTTCCTCTGGTGCGCCCTCTTGGCACGTCTTTGTATGAAATTCCACAGAATTCAGAAGTGCATTCTATGCACTAGCTCAATGCCCTCCTGGCATAACCTTTACAGAATTCTCAACAATTCTGCTTCTCCTCTCTATGCTTTCTTCTGCACAGTTTCTCCTTCAAGGTGTTCAGCAACCTTGAGACTTCCTCCCTGAGTCAATGACTTCAGCTAGTGCGCCCTCCTGGCACGTCTTTGTCTGAAATTCCACAGAATTCAGAAGTGCACTCCCACACTGGTTTTCAGAGAACGCAGTACTATGTCATGCACTCTTTCATGAAACCACAAAGAATCCAAACCTAAAAATCAAAGAACTCCATAGAAAACAACTCCTGTCTATAACCTGCAAATGTAAACACACAGATACATCCACAGTATATCATCAAGACATAGAGACGTTCATTCATGGATTCACAAACACATGAACAACAACATGCAAGAAAAACTGCTCTATTTGTATTAATCTGAAATGCCTCTTTACAATGTGAAGAGCGGACTGCAACAGAGTCACAACTTCTTCTCTTCTCTTTGTCTTTTGTTCTACTCTAAAATGTCTATTTTAGATACAATTAAAATCTCTTTACAAAAGAGGGTTCCTCGAGTGCTTCCCTCCATCCTCACCCACTCTCATTAATTACTATGAATTACATTGAATGATTGTCTAGTCTGAATCAGATCTAGATCTCAGCCTTACAACTATTTAAGGCAACTTTTATCTAAGCCTGCACACATGCATGGATTTTGTCTCTACCAGCCTTACAATCATTAAATACATTTTCAAATTTGAAATTTGAAAGTGAGAGGGTTGTGCCTCTCCTCTCCATTGAACACGCTTGATGTGCTGGCTGGCTGGCACGTAGCTGGCTTGGAGTGATGCTCCTGCATCATACTCCACAACTACAAAAATCATGAGCTCCTGCTCATGAGCTTCCCAACACCATTGTTGAAATCCACTTGGATCCGAAACAGTTCTTTGGAGTTGTTCATCCACTCTATCACTTTGGTGCTACTATTGCTTCTGCTACCCTGCTGCTATGGCAGGTTCTCCTCTTCTCAACTTCTCTTTGCTGACTGCTTCTGCTGATATGATCATCAGCCTTCTGATCTCCTCAATTACCTCATCTAGCCGATCTAGTGGCTGTCTCTTTGTATACAGTCATCTCTGCTGCACTTCTTCCTCCTTATCAGTGGGAAGATCTACCTAATCTCCCATGCTATCTTTATTTACCTTTGTGGCACTGAGTGGCCACTCTGCTGCAGACTCTAGCTCTGCAGTCTCATTACTGAACTACTACTCAGCTTCTTCCTGTGGTAGTTATGCTGCTACCATTCCTCCTGCTGGCATACTTCCAGCTTCTTCCAGCTTCTCCCCAAGCTGGTATGCTCCACTACTTTCTTCCAACTTAGCCTGTTGGATGTGCAAATTTTGCACCATCACCCTTCTCTCCATGGATTCCAATTCTTCACATAGACCAACAAAGTCCATGCTGTCCACTTCCTCTTCTTCTTCTTCTTATGCATTTTCTAGTACTGCAGTGATCTCCGTTTCAGCTTCCTGGATGAAAATTTTGAGCCATTCTTTTGAATGCTCCTCCTTTTCTCATTGGGAAAACATCAGTGTCTACTCCACATCTTCCTCTATGAAAATCTCTATTGGATCTCTTTCTTCTGTTGTTGCATCCACAACACATGATCTTGCCTCATTTGGGCTATCTGGTAGGAATACCCAAATTCCCCCAATCATCATAATTCTCTTCTGATCCTCACCTGTCAGCACTCCTTGTTGATCTAAACTCTCCTCTGAGTTCATGAGACTCTCAGACAGTCTCATCTCCTTTGCCCTTCCCACCTGGAAATTTTAGAATTTTTTGCTACCCACCTGGCAGTCCATGAGATCCAGTGATCCCATCTCATTGCCCACCTGCCAATCTGAACTTTCAGCACTGGTCCCCTGGAAGTATGCGAGATATTCCACTGATCTCTTTCCATTGCCCACCTGGCAACTTGAAAGTGCACTTCTGCCCACCTGGCAGTTTATGAGATCCTCTATAAATCTCATACCATTTCCCTCCTGGAAATATAAATTTCCATGGTTGTCCTCCTGACAATCTATGAGATCCTCCAATGATCTCATTTCATTGCCCACCTAGCAATTCGAAAATTCATCAGTGCCCTCCTGGCAGTTTATGAGATCTGAAACTGATCTCTCTTCCTCATCACTGAGGGTTTCTCTAACGTCTGGCTCACACACATGAACCATCTCCTCTTCATCTCTTAGGCTTTCCACATACCTCAGCCACCTCCTCAATAACCTTTGTTGTCTTTTGGCCAACAATTTCTTGACTCACCATTTCACCTTTGTTTTCATGGGCCATTCATATACCCAATGCGTCTTTGCATCCTGCTTCACCCGCAGTGCAAGCTCTTCCATCCTCACCCTTGTCTCAGCGAGTTCTAGATCCATCTCTTGAATTCTCTTCTACTTTAGGTCTTCCCTATGACCACGCCCATGGCCTTCAGTAGCCATCTTCCTGTTCCTGTCTGCCCTCCTGGAAAATTTGTTAATGACACTCTGTAACCATGAGTGCTTCCAGTATCTCCTACAGTCCTCTTGACTGTCTATTGACTGTTTCACACCTGCGAACAATCATCACAGAGCTTCAAAACTCTATATGCTTCTTCTTCTTCTCCCTCTACCTACAGTCTACAGACAGAAAGTGGCTCTGATAACACACTGATGCAAACCCCCGACCCTCAGGCCAAAAGGCTGCACATGATCATTCTTCTTCGAATACGCATCATTGACTTAGTTCTTTCTGGGCCCTCACTAGAACCCCACGAATTCGATCCATAGGTCCTTCCATGAAAACCCCACCTACACAATGTGCACCAGGCGTGAGTCTTCACCTCCTTCTACGGAACCCGAAATAGAGTTCTCCCTTGACCCAATGGTCCTAGCTGTATCGGGATTTTGGTGACTGGGAGTTGGAAATGCATCAACCCAAACCACTGCCTCCTCTACCTTCCGAACCGTAGAATGCCAAAATGTAGAAAAGGGGGTACTATTCTGAATTCTTTCAGGATTTTGCGATATTGCGAGTCGGGACTCCACGTCTCCCGACTCCTGGCCTCTCGAACACTCGGTTCCCAGGATGTCGAAAAGGGTGGTCCATGACAAAGCTCTACCGACTTTCACGATTCGAGAAACCATGATGCAAGAATTCCCCCTGTTCTCTGTCTTTCCAATCCCCAGTGTCTGAATCCCCGAATTCTTGAAATGCTAAAATCTACCCGTGACCGCGGTCTACCTTTCGGGATTTTGGAATCCTGATTCCATGATTCTGGTTGTAGATGGTTCTTGGTCCTTCAATCTCCCGTACCCCGAAATGCTGAAATTCCGAAATGGTCGTTTCCTTTGTGACCACAACCCTGCTCCAAGCACACGTCACATTTCGTGACTTCGAGGTTTTCAATGCAAAGTGCCCCAACTCCTTGTCATCTGGATTGTCGAAATGTCGAACCCCGAAATTCTGAAATGCCGAAAAGCCAAAAAACACTCAGCCTTCACCTTCTCACAGATCTATGAGATCTGACAGTCCATGGGATTTTTGACACTTCTCCATGAAGTGTTCCCGCCGTTCGTTCCAGCTCCTCTCCTGCGCAACCTCCCAAAGGTCAACCTCTGTGTACCTTCCTCCGGATCCGATGACTATCGGTCCTGGGTGCTAGATCTGACGGACCAAATCTATCCTCCTTGCTCTCTCTCCTCCTGTGTGCCTGGACATAGATTCAACGGTCCAGATCTTGCCTCTCCAACTGATCTAACGATAGTTGTAGCTCCTCCTTGAGCATGTGCTTCTTCCTTCCCCTTGGAAGATTTTTCAAAGTTTCAAAGGCCTCGAACTTTGCTTCCTCTGCGAGCTCAATTCCCTTGGATATCACCTTCATTCTAGGAACGCTATCCCTCCTGAGCTTTGTTCACTCTAAAACCTCAAAAGGTTTCTAGACTTTTTCACTCCTTGCAGGGTCCCTGCATGCAACTGTGCTATCTATTTTGAGCTTTATTTACCTGAGCCTCTAGGGGACTCCTCCTTCTGTATCCTTAAAGGGAAATTTCATGTCCTCCTAATGACCTTCTACTCAAGCCCTCCTTGCTAAGATTAACAGAGCATTCAATAACTCTGTGAGTGTCTCTCCTATGACACTTCTCTTCTCTATGAACTCAAACAAGAGTCCCTTCTGTGCACTCTTGCACCAACTCAATGCCCTCTTGGCAGAGCTTCCACCTTTGCACACTCCTTGTGCCTGACGAGCCTTCAGACAACTTCCTATCACCACTTCACCCAAATGTTAGCTTGATGCACTCCTTGCACAGGTCTTTTTCCTGCTTGAGCTTCAACTACTCGAACCTCAATGGTATCTGTCCCTTTCTCTCCTTGAAGGGATGTAAGTTCCCTCTAGCAACTTCCTGCTCAAGCACACCTTACTGAGCCTACAGGATGTTCAGAAATCCTATGAGTGTCTTCCCCGTGACACTTCCCTTATCTCAGAACTCGAAATAGAGTTCTTATGTGCACTCTATGCAACTACTAAATTCCCTCTTGTGTGTTTGCTCAATGCCCTTCTGGCAGAGCCTTTACATAATTCTCAACAATTATGCTTCTCCTCTCTATGATCTCCTCTGAACAGTTCTTCCTCCAGGGTGTTCAACAACCCTGAGGATTCTTCCTTGAGTCAATGAATTCTCTTGGTGCACCCTCCTAGCACGTCTTTGTCTGAAATTCCACAGAATTCAGAAGTGCATTCTATGCACTGGCTCAATGCATCCTGTGCATTTTCTCACTGCCCTCCTGGCAGAGCCTTTACAAAATTCTCAATAATTTTGCTTCTCCTCTCTGTGCTTCCTTCTGCAAATTTTCTCCTTTAAGGTGTTCAACAACCTTGATACTTCCTCCCTGAGTCAATGAATTCATCTAGTGCACCCTCTTGGCACGTCGTTTTATGAAATTCCGCAGAATTCATAAGTGCACTCCCGCACTGGTTTTTAGAGACCGCAGTACTCTGTCATGCACTCTTGCATGAAACCACAAATAATCCAAACCTGAAAATCAAAGAAATCCACAGAAAACGACTCCTGTCTGTAACTTGTAAATGTAAACACACACATACATCCACAGTATATCATCAACACATAGATATGTTCATTCATGAATTCACAAACACATGAACAACAACATGCAGGAAAAACTGTTCTGTTTGTATTAATCTGAAATGCCTCTTTACAATGTGAAGAGAGGACTACAACAGAGTCACAACTTCTTCTCTTCTCCTTGTCTTTTGTTCTACTCTAAAAACTCTATTTTAGATACAAGGAATATCTCTTTACAAAAGGGGGTTCCTCGAGCGCTTCCCTCCATCCTCACCAACTCTCATTAATTACAATGAATTACATTGAATGGTTGTCTAGTTCGAATCGGATCTAGATCTCAGCCTTACAACTATTTAAGGCAACCTTTATCTAAGTCTGCGCACATGCATGCTTTTTGGCTCTACCAACCTTACAATCATTAAATACATTTTCAAATTTCAAATTTGAAAGTGAGAGAGCTGTGCCTCTCCTCTCCGTTGAACATGCTTGATGTGTTGGTTGGCTGACACGTAGCTGGCTTCGAGCGATGCTCCTACATCAAGAAGTCAAAACAGTCAATGTTGAAGTTGAGGTCTTCGACGCACTTCTTGATTACAACCTTTTACTTGGACGTAGCTGGATCGATTCCATGCATGTAGTCATGTCTACTCTTTTCCATATTGTGCATTTTCCACACCAGGGAAAAGTAATTACAGTAGACCAACTGGCCTTCTTTAACTCTGATACATGTACCAACAGCGTACCTTTCATTGCAAAGACACCCCCTGGGTACGATAATTTTTGTGTGGGTCTACTAAAAGATTCAACTCTGATGGGTACGTTTCTGATCCCACCACGCGACGTTCTGCCTCCTTTTTTTGCCTCAATTAATATGATTTCCACCTTCGCTCGCAGAACTCCCACGTCTTTTGACCTATGGACAGTACCCAAACTCGGTGATTATCTTCACTATGGCGACAATATGCCTTTAATTCTGGTTGAATCCGCTTACCAAGCCATTCAATCGGTCGACCCTTCTACTCCCTCTCTCGGTGATTCGTCTCCTGACTTGTTCCATGTTATTTTTCCCATGGACGAGATTATTATGTCAGTTATGTCGATGGAAGATACCCCTTGGGATGATGGGCATCATCATTCCATTCTCTTTCTCAAACAATACACCATCGAGAGTTACCAACGGATCTCGACTCCGTCGATCGTTATCGTTATTTCTTCAGTCCCTGAATCCACACACAATGTGTTATATGAAGGGAATTTAAGTAACATTTCACCCACCATCCCCCTCGACATATATATTAAACTTGGAGTTCTCTAAAATGTCCACATCGGAGCTTCATGTTCTGTCGATGAGGTTGTCACATATAAGTCACTTTTCCAAGAATTTCATGACATCTTTGCATGGAGCTACGAAGAGATGCCAGGTATTGACCCTGATATTGTTGTACACGAAATTAAGACCTACCCATATGCTAAACCTATTCGGCTGAGACTTTTCCCAGTCCACCCCCATAAAACAACTGCTATCAAGCTTGAAGTCGAAAAACTTCTTAAAGTTGGCTTTATTTATCTTGTGGCTTTGACTGATTGGGTATCGAATCTAGTTCTGGTTAACAAGAAACAAGGTACGATCAGTGTCTATGTTGATTATAGGGATATCAACAAAGATTGTCCTAAGGAAAAATTTTCTACCCCCTTCATTGATCAAATCATCGACGATTGCACCGGAAGTGAAATATTCTCTTTGATGGACGGTTTCTCCGAATATAATCAAATCAATATCTTACCCGCGGATCAACACAAAACCACTTTCATTTGTCCTTGAGGCACCTTTGCCTACCAGAAACTACCCTTTGGTTTGAAGAATGCCAGTGCGACATTTCAACGTGCGATGTCTTACACTTTCCATGATATTAAGCATATTCTACAACCATATTTAAATGACCTACCAGCGCATTCCATGCATCGTAATGATCATCTGGCCCACCTCCGAGCCATTTTCCTTCGTTGTCGGTTCTATCGTATATGCTTAAACCCACATAAATGTGTATTTTTTGTGTAGTCCGACCGACTCCTGGGATTTATTGTGTCACATTAGGAGATCAGGGTAGATCCTTTGAAGGTTGAGGTGATCCTCAATCTCCCTCCTCCTTCCTCACTGCACTAGCTACAAAGTTTGCAAGGGAAGGAAAACTTTCTATGTCGTTTTATCCCAAACTATGTTGAGATAACACTTGGATTTACTTGACTACTAAAGAAGGGAGCTGAGTTTGTATGGGAAACCACTTCCAACAAACCCTTCGAAGCTTTGAAACTAATCTTAACTCATACCCCACTACTTTTCTCACCCGATTATAGTCGAGATTATTTCCTTTATCTCGCTGCCTCAGACTCTACCATTTCCATGGTTCTAGTTCAAGAAGATGATTTATACGATGAAAATGTCATTTATTATTTGAGGAAGAGTCTCATGACTATTGAAGCCAAGTACTTACATGTTGAAAAACTAACCTTGGCATTTTTTCAAGTTGTCCAACGTTTATGTCACTATATTCTACTATGCAAGACCATTGCAATTTTTTATTGCAACCCTATGCAACACATTCTTACATGTCAATTGCTAGGGGGAAAATAGTCCAAATGGATAGTGATTCTCTAGGATTTTGACTTAGAATTCAAGCGTTCTAAGTCAAAGAAGTCCCTGGTCTTTGCCGAATTGATATGTGACCTTCCCTCGATTGAAACAGAAAATGTGGCAGAGGATTCCCTACCCGACGAATCCCTTTTTCTGATCAGTTTTGATGATTCTTGGTATGGATATATTATCATTTATCTCTAGAATCAAACTTTCCAGATAGACCTCTCTAGTACCCACCATCGTGGCATCCACTATCAATCCCATCAATACATCATTCTCGGTGACACTCTTTATCGTTGTGTTGTTGACTCTATATTGCGACGTTGTCTCACCTTTGATGAGGCCGAGAAATATTTGAATGACTACCACTTTGGAGCATGTGGCGGTCATATGTCTGAGTATGACACTACCCAAAAGATCTTGCGAACAGGGTACTTCTGGCCTTCTTTATTTAAATATTATATAACTGTCATCCAGAAATGCCATGCTTGCCAAACATACAATCATAAGATAAGGTCTCATCCCTCTCCCTTACACCATGTAGTTTCCATTGGAACTTTCACTAAATGGGGTAGCGATTTCATGATCTGTAACCCTCACTTGGTCGGGGGGCATGGATACATTATTGTAGACATGGATTATTTTATGAAATGGGCCGAAGCGATGCCTACATTCGACAATACAGAAAAAACTGCATCCCTATTCATGTTCAATCACATCAAGACACGATTTGGAATCCTACAATCCATCGTCACTGATCATGATAGCCACTTTAAAAACTTCATGATGTCTGAGCTTACAAAAAAGGTGGGTATTTGACATGAAAACTCAACCCCCTACTATCCGTAGGCCAATGCCCAAGTTGAAGTGATCAACAAGGTTCTTATCACCATGCTTTGACGGATTATAGGAATTCACAAAACAAGTTGGCACACAATGTTGTTTTCAATATTATGGGCCTATCAGACATCCATGAAGTTTTCCATGGCGTTTACACCTTTCCAATTAGTGTATGGTATAGAATATGTCCTACCGATTGAGTGTGAGATTCCATCGTTAAAACTAGTCATTGAACTTCTCCCAAACCCTCTGTTGAAGAAGAACGTCTGTTGTATCTTATGCAATTGGAAGAAGCCCGTCGTGATGCCACCCTAGTTATTGAAACCCAAAAGAAACACATAAAATCCCAATATGACAAGCATGTCAAGCCTTGCATTTTCTCTGAGGGTGATCTAGTTCTCCTCTATGAACAAGATCGTGATTTTCTAGGAGATGGAAAATTCGAGGCTATGTGGCGAGGCTCTTTTATCGTCAAATGAGTGTTGGAGAAGGGAGCCTATGCGTTAGTAGATTATGATGGCATTCCTTTGAGTGAACCCAAAAATGGGCTTTACTTGAAGACATACTATGCTTAGACTATCTTTGCAGAAGTCTTTGTATTTTACTATATCATATTGTTGTATGCTATTTTTGTGTGCTTTTTCGTTATTTGGTTTCTACCCTCAACCTCTTACCTTGCGTTCTTCTTGGTTTCCAGATGTTAGAGTCTTCATTACCCCACTTTGGCTTCACCAATGGTTCTAGTCGTAGTACTCAGAACCTAGCTTCTGCTACATGGGCAATCTATGCACCCACGAATGAACTTATCAATCTACACGATGTTTTCCTTGGTTGTGCAACCAATAATATAGCAGAGTATAGCGCAGTCATTGAATTTTTTACCAATGCTATCTCACTTGGGATTTGTTTCTTGGTTATATGACTTGATTCACAGCTTGTAGTGCTACAATTAAGTAATGTCTATGCTATATGAAGTCCTACTTTGTTACGGGTATATTTACAAATTCTCCTCTTGGAACGTTATTTTGATTATACCGAGTATCAACACATTCCTAGATGTATAAATACATTAATTGATGCATTAGTTAATTATGTGTTAGACAGAAATCAAACATTTATAAATCCAATCACACATCACATGGATTATACAAAGAAAAATAAGCTGGTATATATAACGATAAAAGTTTTTACAAAAAGATTGTTTTGTCCGAAGACCAAAATATCAAAATAAGAAGCTCATAGCTTCTACAAAATGGCATCATGGATGTTTCTCACGATAAAAAAATACTACTCGTGCTACCCTATGGAGAAATCGTCTCAGTGGACTAGAGACGCCTACGGTATGGCGCTGGAAATGCCTCGGGGCCTCGCCGATCGACATATCTAGGATGCCTGCAGTCAAACCCTCCAAATTCCACTCGATTTCTTCATAATCATCTGCATCCCATTCTGCTACTATCATTGATTCCCCTTGCCTCTGGATAGGGGATGAACTCGGGGGCCGGAATGGCCCTATATCTGCATAGTCAAAATATTTTGATTTGTCACTGGATTGAAAACATAAAAAATGTTTAATATTTTGAAAAATTTACAAAAACACCATAAAAACAAAATGTTTTTCTTACCTAGATCCCCCCATTGAGAACCCTCAGGTATCACCAAGTCTGGATCATTGAGAAAATCCATCCCAACATACACATAGTCATCGATCATCAATATCTGGGGCTCCAACCAATCAAAAAATGTATCATTATATTTAATAATGGGGCCCACTACATGCCGGGACATGAGATCACACCATCGCTTCATCCGTGGATCTCATGGCACTGGTATATCCCAATCTACCTATAAGTGTAAGTGAGGGACTCTTTCCAGGAAGAAAGATACCAAAATGGATCCATACCCAAACTGCTTTAGCTCCCCATTCTTGCTCTCGGTCAACTGGCTCTTCATACTATGGAGGATTCCATTGCATCAGTTGAACACATGAGGTTTTGTGCATTCTACGACATACTGAAAGTAGCTCTGCAAAGCCATGTGCGAAGAAGCACTCCCTTCCATCTATGCAATGGTGAAAAGAATGGTTTTGAGAATCAGATCATGAACCCCTCTTATAGCCACTTTACCCTTGTGCCGCTTGGCCTCAGGTTCACAATAGCATCCGATGTATTCTCTCATCAGCAAACCACCACCTCGACCTCCTGTTAAGGTCACTTGCGCCCCACAATGGGATAGCCCCGTCAAGAAGTAAATATCTTTGATGTCCAAGGAAATCACATGAACACCCACATGAAATACTTGTTGGTCCATGTCCCACATATGGACCAAATATTCCAACAGTCTCAGTTGGGCTCTCATGCC
>WSFP011525817.1:0-12283 GCA_009831015.1 Picea engelmannii | reverse complement strand
TTTTGAAAAACTTAAGGAGGCTATGTGTACTAATCCCATCCTAGCCACACCGAACTTTAGGAAAACATTTATTGTGGAGTGTGATGCCTTAGGCCATGGAATATATGTAGTTTTAACATAAGAAGGAAGGCCCCTTGCCTTTGAAAGTAGACAACTTAAAGGAAAAAACTTAGTCAAACACATTTATGAAAAATAAATGTTGGCCATACTATAAGCAATTTAGAAATGATGCCCTTACCTAATAGGAAGACACTTCAAGGTAAAAACAAATCATGATAGTTTGAAGTACTTCTTGGAGAAAATATTATCTTTATAAGACCACGAAAAATGGGTCACAAATATGCTAGGTTATGACTTTGAAATTATCTACAAAAAAGGAAAACATAATGTTGTGGCAAATTCCCTTTAAAGGAAAGAAGAAGAAACAAAATGTTCACTATGTACTATTTCTATTCCGTAATCTGATTGGGTGGAAGAAGCAAGGATAGAATGGAAGCAATATCAAGAGGTATGCAAGATAATTCAACAACTACATAAGGACCCCAGTTCATTAGATAATTTTTCATGGAATAATGATTTGCTATGGTATAATGATCACCTATATTTATGTAAGAACTCCCAACTCAAACAAAAGGTTCTTCTAGAATTACACACTTCTCCTATAGGAGGACATTCAAGATTCTTGAAAACATACTAGAGGATCAAGAGGTATGCAAGATCATTCAACAACTACATAAGGATCCCAGTTCATTAGATAATTTTTTATGGAATAATGATTTGCTATGGTATAATGATCACCTATATTTGTGTAAGAACTCCCAAATCAAACAAAAGGTCCTTCTAGAATTGCACGCTTCTCCTATAGGAGGACATTCAAGATTCTTGAAAACATACCAGAGGATCAAGAAGGATTTTTTCTGGGAAGGTCTTAAAACTGATGTTCAAAAGTTTGTGTCCAAATGTTTAGGCTACGAATAGAATAAGGGAGAAACAACCAAGACGCCATGTCTCCTACGACCTTTAGCTATACCGAGTCAATGTTGGGAAGAAGTTTCAATGTATTTTATTACATGTTTACCAAAATACGAAGGTAAGATTGTCATCATGGTAGTAGTGGATTGACAGACAAAGTATTCCCATTTTTTCTCTATTTCTCATCCTTTTAAAGAAAGTAAAATAGCCACAACATTCATGGAAATGATTCAAAATATACATGGATTCCCAAAGATTATTGTAAGTGACATAGATCCAATTTCACTGGAAATTTCTGGACTGAATTATTTTCTTGTTTGGGTGTTCAATTGGCTCACAACTCGTCTTACCACCCTCAATCCAATGGGAAAACTGAGATTGTGAATAAATTTCTAGAAGGATATCTTTGTTGTTTTGCATATGATAAACAAACACAATGGTCTAGTGGTTTCTCTTGGCGGAATGGCGGTACAACACATCCTTCCATACTGCATAAAAAATGTCCCCATTTCTGGCACTTTATGGATATCATCCTCCATCCATTACATCACCCTTGAAAGGGATTACAAATGTTCTAGCAGTGGAAGACCACATAAGGAACCAACAAGAGGTTCTCAAACTATTGAAGGACAACTTGGTTATGACACAAAATAGGATGGATCAACATTGTAGTGAAAGGGAATTTGAAGTGGGGTATTAGGTATTTCTGAGGCTACAACCATATAAAGAGATGTCCCTCAAGCAACAAAAGAAGGACACTAAATTAGCACCCAAATATTATGTCCCCTATAAAGTTTTTGAAAGGATTGGAAGTATGGCTTACAAATGGGAGTTGCCTACATCTTCGTGTGTACATATAGTCTTCCATGTTTCTTTCTTAGAGAAGGTAATCGACAACAAGATCCCAATCCAAACTATTTTACCAGATATTAATGAAGAAGGGAAAATCGTAATAGAACTAGAAACAATCCTTGAAACAAGCATTAAACAATTGAGAAATTAAGCTATCACGAAGTACCTCGTCAAATGGAAGAACCTACGAGTGGAAGAGGCAACATGGGAATATGAGTTCTTCATGCAAAAACACCCACAGTTAATCAACCGTTGAGGACAACACTTATTTGAAGCGGAGGGGCATGTTAAGACCTAGTCTTAGGAGCATCTTATCTCTTCTCATATTGTTTTCTGAATTGGATATATTGTAAAAGGAGGTTTCCCCCTCGAAGTGGACTATAATTCATTGACTTTTGATCATTTTTAAGGTGTTGGTTCATAATACTAAGTGGAAAAATATATCAGTTGACAAGCTAGATGATATTGAACACCACCTCTATCTCCTCATGGATATGCAATATGTACTTCCCATAAATAATCAACCTCTTCCCTAGGATAAAACATAACACATCCTCAATCTCTGTGACCTGTTTGAAACACTAGTGAACCAAGATAGACAATACCACATATGGGGGACTCTCCACTATCATATTTTTTGAAGGTATGATGTATACAGATGAAATTTCTTCGCACCCCCAAAAAATTCTATTGTCCTCTTAGGAGCCATATTTCCATTCTCTTTGATGCCTTCCTTAGAAATAACTTCACTTCCAACAACCCACCCTCATTCATTTTCTCTCCACAGAAAGTATGTACCCCTTATGCACATTCTTGGACTTGAAATTCCTATAAAGAACAACACATGGCTCCAATTACCATTGCTTCATCCCCCCATCTGGTGGATAAGGTTTGGATACACTATACATCATCTCTAGGCAAGCCACAATGTACCCCATGAAGTCAAAATGGAGAAAAAAATTATATGTTGCATGGAAACAATGCCAATATTTTTCTCCAACAATTCACCTCCATATACTGACATAAATGTCCCTCCAGTTTCTTCTTTTATTGTTTATGGGGTTACCCTCTCTCAATTTCCACAATGAATATCTCATGTTCCTAAAATTTTTGGTTACTTGAACCACCCACTGCCTTTCACCATTTCTCTGCCAAAGGTCAATGTATTAGATACATAGATTTCTAATGGTGTAAGTAGTACTTTAGATGTTTCATTCAAGGTGGTCCAACCCATTTCCTTTCATTTGTACTCCTCATTGTTTCATGTAGTTATTTTAGCAACTCATTTGGACCATAAGGATAATGATATTCTACACGTGGTTGTTTCCCCTCATGTTTCTCTTGACGCCTCAATTTCATTTCTTGCTCCTTCTTCTTATCATCATTTATTTCCACCTTCGGCTATGTCGGTCCTATTAGAGCTTTGTTATTTTGATTTTTCAGTAGCATCATCTATAGTAAGTGATGTGGCAACAAACTTTTGGAGTTCATTGGCATCATATATGGAAAATGTGATTTGTTATCCCCATATGGATATGATGATTGATATCCTTATTGAGAAGTCCAACAAATCCAGTGAGCTACATTCCTGAAATAAAACCATTGATGATTATCGTTTTTCAAATGATCAATACATATTGAATAGCTAGGGTGAAAATGTACATCTTTTGTTGTTATGTTTTTATCAATAGTCGAATCTCATTAAAGGCTCTTGTCCTATTACTAGTTTAAAATATTTTGAACAAATAATTAAGGGTGGTCAACTTTTGACTACATACAAACTAGTGGATCTAGTGACAAATTGTTGTGCAACATTTGACAATTATTGATTTGGAGTTCAACAACAAAGCCTCCTCACAACTTTGCTAGCTTTTCATTGCATTGCTCCTCTTGGTATGATACTTCAAAAAAGACATATATACATAATGTGTACAATCCTCGTCTTGTAAATATGCAAAACTTCTCTCTTCAATCATTTGGATTATAAGATGCAAGTTGTCTTATTCATAGTTTTCCTTCTAATGTTATGGATGATACATATTTAGGAATAAGTTTCACATGTTATTGACATAATAATACAACCATTCCTTGGCCTCCAATTTCTCATGCATCAACACTTGCCTCCAACTATTCTTTTCAAATCATAGTACCACATGATTCTCACAATGCGTGTGATTTCTTCATCCTTGGTGCCATAACTTGTTTTCTATAGTCTAACCATTTATCGCACCTTAGCATAGAGGTCGTTCATCTTTCCATAACAACTTTGGATCTCCCTTTGATTGTCTTAAGGTTACCTTATTATCGATGGGTGCATTCTTTTGTTTGAGTATTTACTTCTAGAACCTATAATTCATCTCAGCTAGTGCCTTATCCATTGGATGCTACCCTTCACATAGTGCCTTCTTCATTGGATGCTACCTTTCAACCTGTTAGTGGTCTACTCCTTTAGATTCTTTCCAATGAAAAACACACACCAACACTTTTTCTACCATATACTTCTATATCAACACACTACCATTCAACTTTGGGGTTTTCTGCTAATTTTTTAACTCGTAACACAACTTTGACAATCATGTACTTTGACTATCGAAGGGTACACCAGTTTGTATGGTGCAACACCCCAAATCTTTCCATAAGTCAACTCACCTCTAGATCATCTCCAAATTGATCTCTCTCTTATTATGATTTTCTTATATCAAGGTCTAAATGATTAGTTGTTTCAAATCCTCTCGCACTCATGTTTGTGCAGGATACCCCATACACTAGTCTCTTTCAAATCTAGGGCATATAGAAATGTTTTCAATTTGTTGGTATTCTCACTTAGATCTCTTTTATGGGTACATTATTAAAGGCAACAAAAATTTGTGAGTTCACCTCTATACCATTGTCTCATGAGAATTATTCCAATGCAATTTGGTTCAATGCACTAGTAAATTTGGGTCATATTTCGACGACCCTTTCGACGTAATTTCAACATGATGTTGTCGATATCACGACAAACATTAGCCCTCCAAACGTCATCTCTGGTACCATATCAATTCTGATGAATGTTCCAATGTCTCAATTCTGACATATCTTATGGACACGTGACGTCTAAGGCTCAATTTTATAGTGACACAAATTGTCATCGCACTTCCGACGTATAATTACATGTCATCTTACTTCCAACGACAATGCATGGTTTACATATCGTCTCTACTATGATGAAAAATGTCGTCGCAATAGAGACGACCAAACATTTTTTTAAACCTTAAACGGTGACGGAAGACGTCATCTTAATGTTGACGCCAAAAACTATGCCTCGATGAATTTTCCATATCTACGACGTTTTCTATCATTGGAAAAACGTCGAAAGTTAGATGCCATAAGTGCATCGCTAGTGAGACGAAAGGGACGTTGAAATACTGACGCACTATGTGTACTTTAATATATATATATGTGTGTGTGTGTGTGTGTGTGTTAAAGCACTGGAATTTTCTTGAAAATAAAAGGCTAAAAAAGTTCAATATCAATTCAACTAGCCTAATCATAAATGAGGAGAAGGATCCAAGAGGAAAAGTGTTTCCATGAGATGGAATTGATGATTTAAAGGTCACTAATCTTATGGACACTCTTTTTAAGGACACTAACACGCTCTTGGATTATGAATACTATGGCATTATGCTACCAAAATATTCTGAAGATACTCACTTGAAGAAATATTTGTAGAAATATGTGTTATCATCGCTTCCTTATCTTGGTTCCAAGAATTCAACACATGATGAAGGTAAACCACTACAACAAATAGTAGATTTTGAAACCTAGGTGAAGTTCATGTTTCATAAGCATATGATTTGACAAGGTGAGATTCACGAGAAAAACATAATGCAAATAAACACACACACATATAATCACAATCTTGTTCCAAGAAGAAAGAGAGGGGTGTTATGAATCTAATCAATGAAGGTTATAATAATACATCTCTATCAAGCACACTTATGTGTGATAAATAACCATATATTCCACAGTGATAAAGCCTTGCGACACTCCATTCACATGCAATATGGAATTTGATTACTAAGAGAAATAATAAGAAAATATTGCGTGTGTTACCTTGCTGCCTAGTGACAATGTTTATTCTCAAGAAAGGATTGTAAGTGAGATCATATCACTCACTAAATATGTCATGTATGAGGGTGTTGAAACTCCAATAAAAAATAATAATTTTGATAGACACTCCACCCCATTGTTGGCATGTTTACAGGAAGAGCATGCTTGTCATTGATGGAAATAATAGCAACGATGATGGAAAACAGGAAAGTAGTGATGAGAGCATCGAAAGAAGTCCTCTTTTATGAAGACAGAGCTCAGGAGGAAAAGCGAAGATGAGGCCCTTCAACCGGTCTCGCAGGAGAAGGGTCGGAGGTTGAAACCTTTGAATGCTTAGAAAATATTCTAAGTCGGAAGAGATCGTAAGCTCAGGAGGAGGAGTGACAGTGGTTGTCGGATCGAGCACTGTGAAGAATTTGGACCATTGGATCAGAGTCCATAGAAAAGGAATGAGCGCACAGAGGAGGAGAACATATCTCAGGTGTTATATCTGAGCACATGGACCAACCGTCGTTGGATCCAGAGGTAAGTGCACAGGTCTTAATTCCTTTAGAGTGCACAAAAGAAGCGAACTCACAAAATCTCGAAGTTCCGAGGTCTATCGGAACCAACCATCATCGAGGGGGACAAGTGGAAGAAGATCCAAGAGTTCGAGGATTCAGACCTCGAAATATTTGCAAGGAGAAGAGTGGAAACTCATGAAGTTCGAAATCGCGAAGGAAATCCTAGCCGTTGGTGCTGGGAAGGACACGTGGTGAGAGATTAGTGCTTCGCTGATTCAGAAAGTGAGAAATCTAGAAGTAGGAATGAATGCACAAGACAGGAACTCGTGAAGTTCGAGTTCATAGAATTGATCTCAACCGCTGGATCAAGGAGATTTCTGGACCATTGATTTGATGCAAGCGCAGGTTCAGGAATCAAAGAAAGGAAGTGATCTAACTTCTGACATCGTGAGTCTCAGAGTCTTGAAGTGCGAAGAGGATATCTCGACCGTTGGATCACAAAGAGATCTGGACCATTGATCTGGAAAGCGTAGATTTAGGGTTTAGGTTCTGGAAGAAAGGGGGGAGCTGATTTCCAAAGTCCTGAAACGCAAAGTCTCGAAGTCCTGATTCGCGAAGGGGAGATCTGGGCCATTGGATCACTGAGGGTCATTGAATGTTGATCTAACCCGAATTAGTTCAGATTTCGGGAGCTCAGACTTCGAAGAATGGAGGAGAGATAACTCGCGAGATCGTGAAACGCAAAGTCGCGTAGCGCTTTTTTGGTTAGCATGTGGTCACAAATTGTGTACATGTGAAGAGGAACTTGCACTCGATGCTAGTTCGCGCAGGGGAAGTTCACAAGGATCTTCTTCACGAGGAACTCCTGTAACTGTTAGAAGAGACCTACTGTAACTATCAGGTGAACTGTAACTGTAACAGAGAAGAGGAAGGGTTGCACTGGCAAAGAAGCCAAGAATCTCAGGATAACGACCACTGATGACGAACAAACTGTGGATAACTGCCATAGAAGGTGAAGAGTTGCGGGGATGATGTGGTAGAGGTCTTGGCGTGATAAAAACTCATAACAATGAAGAGAGAAAGTGATTTTTGGTAGTTGTTCATGCGGGTAGAAGGAGGATGTGTGCAGGGTCTCAAGCGGATAGCAAAGGCGCGACACATAGCATGCAAAAGCAACATAGAGCATAAAACACAGAAAGATGTAGAAATGGATAAGCACATAGAAACTGAAGAAGGCAAATGAGACTCTGAGCTGCAACAGATCAGATCAAAGACGGATCAAGTAAGTAAGTTTTTGTAAGATTCAATTACGGTGGTAGGGTGGTGCTAGGGAGGATTGTAGTCCTCTAAATTCTAGTTGGTGTTATGGGAGTTGGTGCTAGAGAAACCTGGGAGTTGGTACTTCCATCTAGTTGGTGCTAGAGAAATGTGAGAGTTGGCACTCTTTGCAATTTGTAGCTTGCTATTAGAGATTTTAGCCTCATATTTGAGTTGGTGGTCGAAGACTGTGATGTACATGAAAGTTGGATCTTGATTGACATCCTAAGAAGAAGAGGTTTTCTCCCTTTATGGGTTTCCTCAAGAAAATCAGTGTCTTTGTGTATTCTGTGTGATTGATCAAATATTGTATATCTATGCATCTTAATTTATCAACAACACATTAAATAATAGTCTAGAAAGATTCATAAAATAAGTTGAAAAGTTTCAAGCTTATATATATAACTGATTCACCCCCCCCCTCTTAGTTTATTTTCCAACAATTGGTATTAGAGCCGGTGCCTTTGATCAAAGGTAGATCCATAAGATTGATCATGACTAGTCATGAAGGAAGTTCAACTAATAGAGTTCCTCTGTTTGATGGAACAAACTTTGCCTTCTGGAAAATAAGGATGAGAACATATTTAATGTCCCTGGGTGTTGATGTTTGGGATGTCATTGAAACTGGATATGTGAAGCCTATAGTCTTGGCCTCAAGAGATGATAAGCCGAAGTTTAGATTTAATGCAAAAACAATGAATTCCATCCTCAATGGACTTGCAGAAGCCGAGTTTGTCAAAGTCATGCATCATGATTCAACAAAAGTTATGTGGGACAAGCTGATAATTAGTTATGAGGGCAATGAAAAGGTGAAAGACACAAAACTTCAGACTCACAAACTGAAATTTGAGCAGTTAAATATCGATGAAGACAAAACTATCAGTAAGTACTTCTTACGTATAGAAGAACTTGTCAACACTATGAAAGGTCTAGGTGAAATGATAGATGAATCTTTTCTAGTCCAGAAAATATTAAGATCTCTTCTTGATAGATTTAACTCAAAGGTCTCTGTTATAGAGGAAATAATTGATGTCAAAGTGTTGACAATAGATCAACTTCTAGGAACCCTAACTGCTTATGAAATGAGAATCACCAAAGGTAAATCCACTACAAAAGAAGCATCCTTTAAAGCAGATAAAAACACATAATTCGATATAGATGAGAATGAAGCAAATTTTGTGAGAAGATTGACGAAAGGATTAGGAAAATACAAAGGTAAACTGCCCTTCAAATGTTTCAACTGTGGTAAGATAGGACATTTTGCATCTAAGTGTCCTCACAAAAGAAAGGATCAGACATATGATGATGAAGAAAATCATAAACACAAGAAGGTATATAGAGAGAATAATTTTAAGAAGAAAATCCGTTGTGTAAACAATGATGACGATCCTTCAGATGATAAAGACAATGACTCTTCTATTAAAAGTAAAATAAATGATGTCATGCTAATAGAATTAGAATATATAAACACTGAAGATACAGGGAGTGAGTTTGTTGATTGTGAAGCAATAGTAGATCTTGAAGGAGAACTTGTCAGTACCATGGAAGAGATCGATAGACTCAGAGAAAAGAAAAGAAAGCAAAAACAATTACTGCTCAGGTATGAGAAAACATGCGGATTGAGGAAATCCTCACACAACAATTAAAGAAAGCCAAAACAAAAGATGAAAAATTGGAAGTTGAAATAGTGTCTGTAAGAAAAGATCTAGAGAAATTTCAGGCCTTATATCATCAAAATCTGACAAGTATTAAAGCCCCAGAAGGATTAGCTACCATTCTGAATGAGTAAAGGAATCCAAATTTGAAAACTGGTTTGGGTTATGAAGAGAGATCAAGTAGTGGTCAGCCAAGCAACAAAGAATCCATCAATTTTGTCAAATCTACAACCATTGACAACAACAAGCCTACATAAACAAAGGAAGATAACCAACCGCCAAGGAGGAGTGAAGAAAAAGGTACCAAAGCTGAATCTGTAGAACAAAGAAATAATACACCCTCTGCTCAAGGAAATCATTAGCATGGAAGGAATCGACCCGCTCAAAGAAAACAACCATTTTCCAGGTACAACGATTTTTTCTATGGATATTGTTTTTATTTTTCTAACTTTGGCCACAAAGATGTATTTTGTTCATTAAGATTTAGACATGAGCAATCAAGATACCCAAGGAATAAAGATCTGCCACAACAAAGAATGTGACAACCAAGTAACAAACAAACACAGACTGCAAATCATGTGATGGCTGGGAAAAGGACACATATTAAGCATAACAATCATTATGATCCTTTATTCAATGAACTAGAATGTTACATCTGCCATAATTATAGACATAAAGCTGCAGACTGTCGGCTAAAGAACTATAATCCAGTTTCAAATCACAGAGCTGAAAACGTCAATGTTTGGAAGAAGAAAGAAGATAACAAGTGTGGATTAGTGTTGGCAGCTCAAAGACAAAAGAACCCCTGGTATATTGACAATGGATGCTCCAGTAATATGACAAGTGAAAAAAGTAAGTTCCTATCACTCAAAGAAAGTAAATAAGGAAATGTGACCTTTGGAAATGATGCTCCAGGAAAGATCAGAGGTAAAGGTCTAGTAAGCTTAGGTAATGGAAGAGCCAAATCTCAATATGCATTATTTGTTGATGGATTAAAGCATAATCTTCTTAGTGTCAGTCAGGTGTGTGACAGAGGATGTAAACTCACTTTCACTGCCAAAGATTGTAAAATAAAAACAATGAACATAGGAGAGTTGATTGAAAAAGGGGTTAGAACTAAAAACAATGTCTATGTTATGAAGGAAGATAAGGAGGAATTCCATTTAAGAAAATTTGATGAAAGTTGGCTATGGAACAGAAGGCTTGGACACCTGAATTTTGATCATATTGTCAAGCTGAATAATGAAGGTGCTGTGAAAGATCTTCCAAGAATATCTAAGCCTCATAACTCTGTATGTGAATCTTGTCAAATGGGGAAGCTGACTCATGTTCAATTCAAATCGAAGAGTTTCACATCTTCAGAGAAACGACTTCAACTTATTCATATGGATATGTGTGGACCATTGCGAAAGGAAGGAATTGGAGGAGAACATTACTTTATGCTAGTCATTGATGACTTCTCCAGACTTACGTGGGTTGCCTTTCTGAGAGAAAAATCTGATGCGTTTGAGAAGTTTAAAAAGTTTAAGGCGTTAATTGAGAATCAGACAGGAAGGAAGTTAAAGGTAATTCGCTCAGAGAGGGGAGGGGAATTTCTGTCAAGAGATTTCAAAGAATTCCGTGACAGACATGGAATTAAAAGAGAATATACTATTCCAGGTACTCCTCAACAAAATGGAGTTGTAGAACACCAAATAAATCAATTCAGCAGATGGCAAGGGCTATGATGAGTGAAAGGGACATTTCAAAAATCTTTTGGGTGGAGGTTTTTCACATGACTGCCCATATTCTAAACAAAGTGCATCTAAGGCCGAACAATGATAAAACTCCATATGAGCTGTGGTTTGGTCGACCTGCATCAATCAAGCACTTCAAAGTATTTGGAAGTAAATGCTACATTAAAAATAATGTTGATCATCTGGGAAAATTTGATGGTAGAGCCGATGAAGGTATATTCTTAGGATATGCAACGAACAGTAAAGGATACAGATGATTTAACAAAAGAATGCATAAATTAGTAGACTGTATTGATGTTCGAATTGATGAAAAAGCTCCTGTAAAAGATCAATAGAGAATAAGCACCAAGTCAGATGAAGAAGATGACGAGGATAGTGAAAATGAAGAACAACAAATTTCAAAGTCACAAGAAGATGATGAATCAGGTGGAGAAGAGACAACCAGACAAGAAGAGTCAAGACAATAATCAACATCAAATCCTTCCTCCAAAATTACTCAAAAGAATCATCTTGCAAGTCAGATAATCGGTGAGAAAGACAAAGGTGTACAAAACAAGAGAAGGATAATCAAAGATACTGAGAAATCACATATAGCCTTCATATCCATGGTGGAACCCAAGAACTTTAATGAAGCCAGTAAGGATGTAAATTGGTTAAAATCAATGAATGAGGAACTGGATCAGATTGAAAAGAATGATACTTGGGAACTTTTTCCTAGGCCAATAAATAAAAATGTAATAGGATCCAAATGGGTCTACAAAAATAAGATGAATGAGCAAGGAAATATTGTAAGAAATAAGGCTAGATTGGTCTGCAAATGGTATGCTCAAATAGAAGGATTGGATTTTGATGAAACATTTGCGCACGTAGCAAGATTATAAGCTATTAGAATGTTTATTTTTTATGCTTGTCATAAGAAGTTTAAAGTCTTCCAAATGGATGTCAAGTCATCTTTTCTAAATGGATATCTAAAAGAAGAAATCTATATGGAACAACCAGAGGGTTTCCAACTGTCAGATAATCCCGAACTTGTCTGCAAGCTGAAGAAAACCTTATATGGGTTGAAACAAGCTCCTTGTGCTTGGTATTATAGATTGGATAAGGATCTTCAAGACAAAGGGTTCAAGAGAGGAATAGTTGACTACAATCTATATAT
>WSFP011525816.1:0-12283 GCA_009831015.1 Picea engelmannii | reverse complement strand
TCCCTTCTTTCCTTCACTCACTTCCTGTCCTACCCAAGGAGTTGGTGTTGTCTTTTCCCGCACTTAGAAAAATCATATAACATTTATATCGTAGGTATATAGCTTGCTTTCACACTGAGATTACAATGTTCACATCTTTCACATATCTCAACAAGATCCCACATCATCAACTCCTATGCTCAAGTAAGTGCAGATATCCTTCTCGTACCCTCTCCCTCTTTCATTTCATTGCATCATTTACTTTCATAATTTAGCTACTATTTGACTTACATGGTAATTAGGCTTACATACATTTTATTTTATAGTTTAGTTGATGCTTTACTTTCATGGTAGTTAAAATTATATTTCTCCTATATTTGCATTGTTTGCTTGACATTCATCTTTTCTTCTTGCTCTTTCTTTTCTCTTTTCCTTATCTTTGCTTGATATCATATCACCTACTGCCCTTGTATATTCACTTCACATTGATTATTGAGAATGCATGCACGTATTCCCATGAAAATTCAGAATCATGACCCAACATGTGAAGAAATCCCTCATGATTATGGGGCATGAGCTTAGGATACATGCACTCACAGGCACACTCCCACATACATTATCGATTTATCTTTGTTGTTGCTTTTCTTTCCTCCTTGTCTTCTATTTCTTTGTTTCTTTCTCCTCCTTCCTTGAAATTCACCACTATAATAAAATCTCCTACAAGGGTGAAAATATGTAGTATATGGATTTCACACTTTATTACTCACATATACTTACCCACTTAGAGGTACCAAGGTGTGACCTACTTTTGTGTCATTTCCATGCATGAGTTGTCCATTGATGGCATTGATACCTCTTGTCCTTCACAATGAAGTCCTTTTGTGTTGGATCACCCTCCTTTGAGTCTCCCTACCTTTATCCTAGATGGGCGACCTCCTTGGGATAACCAGTGCTTAGGTAGGGTCCCTTACCGCTTCCTCTCTTGTATTTAGATTTTGGTTGTTCATTTGACTCTACTAAACCCTTTGAGGAACCCCTTTTCCAGTTGGTTCTATCTTGGGCTTTGAGCCCATGGTTAGTTGGAATGATTCATTTTTTGTCCTCAACAACCAAAACCTATTTGGGCAAGATTCCATTGTTGTTAGAAAAACATGATCGTGTAGCAATAAAATAAAACAAATGCAGAAATAAAAAAATAAAGATACATAATACAATAGATACATAGATATATGTGGTTCACCCGGTGTGGGCTACGTACATCAGATAAATTGCCAGGTCCTTCCTTTATTATTATCCAGCAAATGAAGGGATACAACCTACAACATACTTGTTGTAACTTCCTCTTCTTTCTCTTATAGTATCATCTCTCAGAATACAATATTCACTCACTCACCCGGCCACAATACAATTCCCTCATACATAAAAGAGGGTTCCCTTCTAGGTAAAAAATCCATAACATAATTTCTACTGTCATATTTGCGAACTTATAATGAACAGTCCAGATTGACTACAAAATTACAATATTTTACAAGGCAATTTTTTCCAAAACTTTTGCTTCCGGGGTGCTGACCCCGAATCCCTCGCCAAGGGGGGATCCAAAATTCGTCACCCCCCCTCCCCCATCAGGTAATTGGATCCAATGTGGATAAAATAAGACTTATGAGTCAGTAAGATAATCAGGCTCCACAACCAACAATCTCCCACTTGGAGACTGATCACAACAACTCCATTGTTGTTGTACCTATTGGACTGTGATCCACCTTGGACCTGACCAATTTCTCATATTCACCTTCATGCTTGAAGGCTAGCTGAAAGTGAGCAGGAACTTAGTTTCTCTCTTGTTTCTACCTTTGTTAACATGTCTGCAGGATTATGGCTAGTATGTATCTTTTCCAACTTCAATTGTCCATCTTCCAAAACGGATCGTATGAAATGGTACCTAAGTTGCATATGCTTAGTATTAGAATAGAAGGTTGAGTTATTTACAAGATGAATGGCACCCTGGCTATCACAATACAACCTATTATTCTCCTTCTTCTTTCCCAATTCCTCCATAAACCTTTGTAACCAAATCATCTCTTTACTAGCCTTTGTAGTAGCAACATACTCTACTTCTGTTGTTGAAAGTGCAACAACCTTTTGTAGTTTTGAAATCCAAATTACTACAATTTCACCTATAGTAAAAACATATGCTATGGTGCTTCTCCTGCTATCTTTATCACCTACCATATCTAAATCAACATATCCCTATAGAATAGTGTTT
This sequence comes from Picea engelmannii, assembly GCA_009831015.1. Lineage (NCBI taxonomy): Eukaryota > Viridiplantae > Streptophyta > Pinopsida > Pinales > Pinaceae > Picea > Picea engelmannii. Next base: position 10,041 of record WSFP011525816.1, on the reverse strand, counting down.
GAACCTCCAAAACATAATGCATGAGTAGCAGTACCTCTCAAATACCTGAGTATCCACTTTACCTCCTCCCAATATTCTTTACCCGGATTGTTCATATACCTGCTCACAACTCCCATTGCATGTGCAATATTTGGTCTTGTGCACACCATAGCATACATCAAGCCACCAACTGTTGATGAATAAGGGACCCTGGACATGTATTTTATCTGCTCCTATGACTTGGGACACATTGCCTCTTAAAATAAACATAGTGATCAGAATGACATCTACTATAACCTTGTTTTGTCATAAATCTATCAAACTTCAAATACCATTGCCTTGAATCTTTCTTTAGGCCATACAAGCTCTTCTTCAACCTGCATACCAAATTCTCCTTTCCTTTGACCTCATACCCTTGTGGTTGCTGCATAAAAATCTCTTCCTCCAAATCCCCATGGAGAAAAGTTTTTTTACATCTAACTGTTCAAGATGAAAATCTTCCACTGCCACAAGACTTAAAATATTCCTAATTGAAGTCATTTTAACAACAGGGAAAAACATTTCATCAAAATCTATACCTTTCTTTTGTGCAAACCCCTTTACAACAAGCCTAGCCTTGTATCACTTTTTTCCTCCATCTTCTCCCTTCAACCTATGAACTCATTTATTCTGCAATGCTCTTTTTCCTGTAGGAAACTGAACCAAGTCCCAAGTCTGGTTATTTACCAAGGAAACCATTTCCTCTTTCATGCCTTGCTCCCACTTATTTTTAGTGTCTACATGCATTGCCTCTTCATAACTTTTTGGTTCACCAGAGTCAATCAACAATAAATAATACAATGAAGGAGATTATTGTTCAGGGGGCCTATTTAACCCGATATATCTTATAACAATACTTGCAGGAGTTTGAGGTACTTGTTGCTCATATTGTTGTACATTTTGATTTTCTGGTACTTTGGAATTTCATTTTCTTTGATTTCATCAAGCATTGTGTATTTTTTGTTTTCCTTTTCATGTTTCTTTCCCTGCGACTGATATTTGTACATGACCTTTTCATTGAATGCCACATATCTACTCCTAATAATTTTATGATTTTCATAATCCCATAAGGGATAACCAAAATCATTAACACCATATCCAATAAAGGTACACTTCTTGTATTTTTCCTCAAGCTTTGTTCTATTTTCTTTATCAATATGGACAAATGCTTCAAAACTAAAAGTCTTCGTAAATGAATAGTTTACCTTTTTACTTGTCCATGCCTCTTCTGAAATGACACCATCCAAGGATCTTGAAGGATACATGTTTATTAAGTAAACAATGGTATCCACAGAATCTGCCCAAAATTGTAATGGAAACCCAGCATGAAATCTCATACTTATTTCACATTCCATGATTGTCATGTTCATCCTTTCTGACACACCATTTTCTTGTGGTGTTCCTGGAACTCTCTTATCTCTATGAATCCCACGGTATGAACAGTAATCATAAAACTCCTTGTTGTAGTATTCACCTCCATTGTCTAATATGAGACACTTCAACTTTTTTTTTGTCTCATTCTCAACCAAAGCTTTCCATTACTTAAAAGTGTCAAAAACATTAGATTTTTGTCAAATGCAATAAACCCAAGTTTTTAGAGTTGCATCATCAATAAAAGTAACATATAACGAGACCCACTAAGAGATGATACGTAAACTAGTCCCCATACATCTGTATGCAAAAGCTCTAAATTTTCACTCTTCTTTCCTTTCCAACCCTGAGAAATTTGACTCTCTTCTGCTTTCCATAAACACAGTGTTCACAGAAATCCAAATCTACTTGTTTAATATATTGCAACAAATTCCTTTTGTGAAGTATCTACATCCCCTTCTCACTCATGCGTCTAAGCCTATGATGCCATAGTGTTGTATCCACACTTGGAGAAGCTAAAGATATTGAAGAGTCATCATTACCAGTACATAAATACAATGTACCTACCTTCTCTCATTTTTCTATTACTAGTGATCCTTTAGTGACCTTTCACGCCTTATCTATAAATGTAGATATACAACCTTCACTTGCCAATTGTCCTCTTGAAATTAGATTTATTCTCAGATCTCGTATATGTATCACCTCTTTCAGTAACCATTGGTTTCCATTATTTTCTTTTATTTGTAGCTTACTCATTCCAACAATTTGACATGGTTCATCATCACCCAAATAAACGTGTCCAAAATCACCTTGAATATAATTTAAAAAACATTTCCTATGGGGTGTGGCATGAAATGAAGCCCCTGAATCTACTACCCAAAATTCAGTAATATTATCTAAATAAAGAATCAAAACATCTTGTAGCACATCATGTGCTACATTTGCTTCTTGATTTTCCTCATGTTGTCCATTTCTTTGTTTCTTTGGAGCTATGTTGTCTTTCTTCAAATGTCCTTTCTTCCCACAATTCCAGCACTCTATCTTTCCTAGTTTGGATTTGAATCTTCCTTTCCTAGACTTCCCATTGTTTCTTGGACTCTTTCCTCTTTCCCTTTGTTTTTCCCTTTTCTCCATAGTTAATCCATTACCTGATGTCTCACCTATGTTTTTCCATCACATTTCCTTGTTAAGGATAACACCAACAACATCATCAAATTTCAAAGTGTTTGAACCAAATACAAAGTTACTTACAACCATGACCAAGTCATTCCATCTTTCTGGAAATGAGCACAAGATTAGAAGAGCCCTAACCTCATAATCAAATTCCACTTTTACATAACTTAGTTGATTAGTAACTGTATTGAATTCATTTAAATGATCAGCAACAAACCTATCTTCTAATATCTTCATATTAAATAATCGCTTCATTAGAAATACCTTGTTGGAAGCCAAGGGTTTTTCATACAGTTTATACAATGCATTCATCAGATCCTCCATTGTCTCTTCTTTTGAAATATTGAAAGCCATCGACGCTGCCAGGCACAGTCGTATCATTCCCAGTGCCTTTCTGTCAAGAATTTCCCATTCTTCGTCCTTCATACTTGTTAGATGCTTTGTTTTTCCACCCAACAGTAGCTAAAGATCCTTATGATATAAATAATATTCCATATGCATCTTCCATAAATGATAGTTTTGGCCATGAAATTTGTTGACCTTAAAAATTCCATCTTCCCCCATTGCTCCCACTCAAACCAGGAACCCTCTTTTCATGTGAGTTACCTTTCGCTTTGATACCAGTTGTTAGAAAAACATGATTGAGGAGAAATAAAATAAAACAAATGCGGAAATAAAAAATAGAATATATGCAATACAATAGAGACATAGATATACGTGGTTCACCCAATGTGGGCTACTCCCACCAGAGAAATTTCCAGGTCCTTCCTTTATTATTATCCAACAAATGAAGGGATATAACCTACAACATACCTGTTGTAACTTCCTCTTCTTTCTCTCACAGTATCCTCTCTTAGAATACAATATTCACTCACTCAACCAGCTGCAATACAATTCCCTCATACATAAAAGAGGGTTCCCTTCTAGGGAAAAAATCCATAACATAATTTCTACCATCATATTTGTGACCTTATAATGAACAGCCCAGATTGTACAAAATTACAATATTTTACAAGGCAATTTTTTCTAAAATTTTTGCTTCAAGGGCTCTACCCTAAGTGATGGAACCATGGCCTCACAGGACTTACCATGGGCGTTCCATAATGTGTATTCTTCTCTTGATGTTCAGAATGTCCCTTGCTATCCAAATCATTGTCCAACAGAATGGAGAGCGAATTGCCCCAAATTTGAAGGTGATCTGCCTCTAGCAATCACCCATGTGGCTAATCATATGAAGTATGTTTCAAGCCTAGATGTGCTACATGAGGATGTGCTAATGAAAAATTTTGTATCTTAATCATTGGAATCAAGTCAAAAGGATTGGCTCACACACTTATGTTATCCAAAGAGTATCCCTTCTTCTACAAAACTCATTGAATAATTTCTCAAGCATTATCGACCAGTTACTTAGAGTTTGAAAGATGCTTTTCAAGAGCTCAAACACATTTTTTGCAAAGAAGGTTTTTCAATCAATGATGAGACAATAGATGAAGAAGTGATCGAAGAACATACTCATGAAAAAAAGCCTGAAGAAGATCCCGATGAAGAAAATCTGGACAAGACATTTGATGAAGAAGAAGTTCTCACGTCTACCCTTCCATTTGATGAAGACATCTAGGCCTTTTTTCATCTTGCACATCAAGAAGAGAACATGATAAGTGATAATTCTTTTGAATATCTTGATCACACCTTATTTTGTGACTTTGGAAGTGAAGAGTTGTTAAAGGAACCCTTGGATGCAACGGATCTTTCTAAAAAAGGGCACATGAATCACTCTACATTAAGAATCAAGCCTCGTGTGATGAAGAGTCGTTGGAGGAGCATGTCCGTGAAGAGAAAAAAGAATATTTATGAAGCGCAACATGTTGAGGCATCATTTTATTTGTTCCTTCTTTATGAGGATGAGGTCGTTCAAACTTGTCTTCCTCCTGCACATGAAGATGAAGAAACGATTAGCCTCGATGATACATATGATCTTGTGGAAGACCCCTCTCACATGGTCGATCTACACATTGATGATTTCATCCAGATCGGGAGATGTAGATGGGATGTGAGTTGCTTCAGTATTGATAGAGATCCCATTTATGACATTGAGGGTAGCTCTCAAGCAGAGGGGGTTGAGTTTTCATCATCAGAGGAGTGGTCCTCATACATATATGATTCGTATTTTTGGTGGCCTGGAGATGATATAGTTACAAATTTTCTCCGGCCCTTTGAGGATGACTTGTCACAACATACTCAGATTGATTTTCGGTCATCCCTTGGTGCATACCCTTTTGAGGATGCAGATTTGTTTTATGAGGACTTCCAACTGTTGTGCTCATATTTTGAGGAATACCAGGACATGGCCATCTCATAATAGTCAGAGGTTCATTACTCAAATCATAAGTGTTTTCATATTGGAGATTTCCATGGATATTCATAGGGGAAGAGGTGGTGTTTTTCTACTCCTAAGTATATTCCTTACCTCTTACGCTCTTCTCCAAGAGACCATGCAGTATTCTTTCGATCTCTCATTCCCTCTTAGTCCTCGACAAGTAGTGAGTCTTTGTGCGTGGATGAATATGAGCCTTAGTCTACATATAGTACCCCCCTTCAAAGATGGATTGATTAGTTTCATGGCCACACTTTTAGGCAGGATGATCGGGCTGATGGTTTCTCTTTCCAGCAGGACTTCCTCCCTCCCACCCATCTTCATGAGTTTTATTTTATGATCGATTATACATATGTTTATACTCATGATTATTATGTGCTTAACTTATCTTTGTTGTATTACATGATTAAGCACATGGGGAGATACATTGATGAGGTGATCAAATGGTTGCACTAGTTGTGCGACTTCACCTAACATCATCAAACACGTGATCTTCAAGGCCCCAAGGCCCCAAGTAAGTAGGTAAGTCATCTTGTTTTCCTTGCATTTGCATCTTGATTTCTCATACTAGTTAAGATGCATTTCATTTCATTTTACTCCACTTGCATATTCATTTCATGCTTAGTTCAAAAACAAAAAAATTAAATGTCAAAATTATATTTCCTAGTGTTGTGGATTTTTTAATTATCATCATATGAGAACAAGGATGAGTACGCCATCCTGCACTTGACAGTTTGATGTTTACTTGCAGGCACAGATATACCAGGAGATGTTGTGGTTCTCATGCACTCTACGATGATCACATGTCCCCAAGTAGGAGCCAGATGTTATCCCCATTTTGTGGTTAACTAAGGAGATGATGTCTCGAGACCCTCAAGTTGCAGATATGGAGTGTCAAGAGACTACATGACCAATCATACCCTTTGCAGAGATGGGAAAACCACTCACCACCATAGATGGTCATAGGTTTACATATGGCATCCACCACACAAGTTGGCTTCTGAAAGGCAGTGGGCCTTGCTCTATGAGGTACAATTCAGTATTATGGTGAGCATCATTTCAATATTTAAGCCATTTGATTGTGGTGTATCTTAGATTTCTCTATATTTCATGATATGTGGTTGGACATTATGCCTTTTTCCCTGCTTCACCTTGGTGGTTGACATTGTGCCCTAGTAAGTGGTCTTCTTTGGGAATGGGTTTGTTGCTGGGAAATCCCTTAATGAGCCATTGTACCATTCCCGACCATACTTACCATTTTCCATCGGTATTCCCCTCCATTTCCTTATCTCTTGGGATTTTAGGGTGTATTGAACCAAGAACGGGTTGTCCCTCATTCTATGGGAAGAAGGAGCTAAAGGCCCAGATGGGTTGGTGTTGGGTAAAAGATAAAATCCTTGTATAATCCTTCCATATGCTTCACCCAAGGATCACCCAAAAAGGCAATGAAATGCTTATCTTTGAATAAAGGGGACCCACAATAAAATAAAATGCTTAAAAGGTTAGTTGAAGGATAGGAGGTCTCATAAAAAGCCTACCTATCATGTCCATGGATATCTAGTGGTATGGAATTGTCATCATATGGTCACCAAACCAGGACAATGGCTCTCAGTCGCATGGATGAGAGAAAGGGGGTCTCATCACGAGCTAACCTTCTCATTTCCATTAGGTATTTGTGGGTGACATTTCCACCACCTGGTCACCACGCCAAGGAAGTGACCTTGAATCTCTCCTTATGTTATTATGAAAGAAAACAAAAAGAAAGAAAGATAAAAGGCAATTGATGGGCTTGGAAAAAGTGCATTGCGAACGAACGTACCACACACCCTCTACAAAGGCACCCATGAATGAAACACTACAACCCCTTGTATGTCATGAACCCTATGCCCATTGAGTCTTGACCCCTACCACCTCATCCACTTTACATGGCTTAGAGAGGGATATATTCGAAGTTATCCTTGACCTAGGGCAAGACCTACCCAATATGACACCTTGTCAACCCTTCCATACTTAATCTTGACAAGTCGCATAGTGTCCTTGATTTGTTAATTGTTTGATATGGTGATCTTTGAAGCACATGCTTGGATGATTTATTTATTGATTGGATTAATTTATCATGATGTTATGACTTGATATCCTTGGAGGGTGTGTTCATTTGTCTTTGCAGGACCTAGCTGGTGGACAGTTTTGGGAGAACAAGCCTAGATTGGGCTTCCATGGGGCTACAAGGCCATAGGTTGAATGCCATGGGACCGCATGCTAGATGAGAGATATCAAACTTGGAAGGCCTCAAAGATGACTTGGACAACATATCCTATCCCCCACATGCCAAATATTTTGCCTAAGAGAGGCAAAAATGTCACTTCTAGAGACATGAGGTCACCTAGGGGGGTTAGGGTTTGGTGGTGAGGTGCCACTCATTTACACATGGAGGTTTGAGGAAGAGAAGGGTCTTCACCATGTATGAGTGCCTAAATTCTTGACACATGGCCTTTGGAGGCCCTCCCATGCTTCTCCAACACCAACGACTTCCTCAAAGTGGAAAAACGTCCCCTAAAGGGGTGACATCCTCTTAAATTAGGGTTTAATTTGTGCAAAAGATGAAATTTTAAGTGAATTGTTTAATATTATTTTGTTAAGGGGGAAATATTAGGGTTGTTGACCCCTAATTTTGTGTTTTACTCCTTAATTTTTGGACAAGCTATGTTAGCTAAATTTTGTATAAATAGAGATCATAAGATCTCATTTTAAACATAACTCTCCCTCTTGTGAGAGGCTTGGTCTGAAATTTGCGGCCTCCTTGTCTCTTTTATCTCTTGTTCACTTGTTTATTGCTATGTTTATGAATGGTTGATGGAGGAGGCCTAGCGCTAGCTTTGGATGATGCTTTCTAGCTCATGTGGTGAATTGTCTTAGCATTTCTCTTGATCTTGGTATGGTTTTTTCGCTCTTGATATCATTTTATTCAAGTCAAGTATTGTTATGCTAGGATATAGGTGGGAAGTATAAGGGCATACACCCCCACCATAGCCATCATCATTATATTTGCTTCATCTCATTGATTAAGGGTTTGCTAAGAGAAGTATAAGGGCATACACCCTCTTAGCTTAAACCCTAGCTTAGAGAAACTTGCCTTGGGAAGTAAAAGGGATTACACCCCTAAGGAGGTAGCTTCTCTAAGCTCCTTGTAACTCCATTAACCCAATAGTAAAGGCACTAGTCATTGATTTGTTGCATTGGAGAAATAAAATATTGCATTGGGAAACGTGATTTTCGGTCATTTTTACTTCTTGCAAAGTGGATTGTTTTCCTTGTGCCTTGGGAACCTCACAGCCACTAGGGAATCCCCATACAGGGACTACTTATTACTATTGTTACAAAATTGCATCTTCAGCCTTAGGGCTCCAGAAACCCTAACTTACTTGCTTTAATAACTCTCTTATCAACCATTGGTTTTCGCTCAAAGTTTGCACACTTACTCTCCTTGTCCTAGCGCACTTTTTGGAAAATTTCGAGAAGATTTCAGTGGATAATTTTCTTGATGTAATACATTGAATTTTACAACCATAAGGATTATATAAGTTTCTGCAAACAAGTGTTTGCAACAGCCTTATCTTTTATGCTAAGAGTATTGGTTTTTCATCTTGAATTTAGCTAGTCATTTACTAGTTTTTCTCTTGCATTTTCTACTTGATCTTTAGCATTTATTGAGAATCTTATAGTACATTTTCCTTGCTAATATATATTTTTATATATTGATGAAAATTAGGGACAACAAGCTTAACTTGTTGATCCAACTAACATATATTGTTTCAAAGTGTCTTTTCTTGTGTCTCGGGCAGGTACAATCATCCAGAGAAGTGTTATACCTATGGGTAAACACTTACTTGACTTGCAAGGCATATCTTTCCACCTTTCACTCCACTTAGACTTGACCTATAGGGGCTTCATTTCCATCCATCTCCATCTCCATCTCAATCCCCCTAGGGTCACTAGGATCGCCTCCCTAGAGTGACCTAGTCACAATTGAAGTGCGGGACCTACATCGAGGTGACATTGGGTGTAGGATTCCCAAGTTGTAGCACTTGTTCCGTGGTTGGGTCAGAATTTACCCAACCTACAACTTGCGCTATAAGAGGACCTATCCCTATACCTGGGTCTTTTTTTTCACTGTCGTGGTTGGCACACCTAATAGGGTTGGATGAAGGCCCTCCCATATGTTGGAAATATTGTTGTCATTGATGTCAAACAAAGGGGGAGCCTACCAATGTCCAAGATAGATATTACAAGCCTACAGATGTCCAAGAAACATATTACAAGCCTACATATGTCCGAGATAAATATTGCAAGATGGAGATTGTTGAAAGTGTTACTTTTGTATTTTTTATTATCAATTTGGATACCTTGTATTTGAAGGCATTTTTACCCTACATAACTATCTCAAATGGGAGCACAATTAATATGGTTGCAAAGATGATTCTGAGACCTTTCTAACAGTATATGAAATTCCCTCTAACTCCCTAGGAATGAGGAGATATGAACTTTTTCGTTCGAAAACCCAGTGAAAAAATTGAGGTCGACTAAGCCAGTCTTTATAGGTCGACCTTGAAAGTGGGAACACAATTACTATAAATACAAGATAGATGTGCGCATTTGTAGAGAAACAATCAAGATATCAATTATGAGGTGCGTAGGACTGATCAGAGGTGCACTAAAGGTGTTGGTGTGTCTTTTTGGAATCTAAAGGTGTGCAAGAGAAGTCTAAGGGATTTTCTTGGGGTCTTTCTTGTTCTCAGTGTGCGCTATTCTGAGGTTGTGATGTTGCCATCACTGTGATGATGTCGTATACGCTATTCTAATGTTGTCATGTTTCTATCACTGTGATGTTACCGAGTGCACTATCATGAGGTTGTGATGTTGCCATCATTGTGATGCTTTCATGTGCGTTATTATGAGGTTGTGATGTTGACGTCATGGATTATATTATGGAATGATGCTATGAGGATAGCTAGGGAATGAAGGCTACATGTGACTAGGGTTTGAAGTATTGACTATGAAATGAATCATACAGGTGAAGTAAGAAGTAGTCTGTGTATGAAGATCTT
>WSFP011525810.1:0-12283 GCA_009831015.1 Picea engelmannii | reverse complement strand
CTGTATTTAACATAGCTCGATAGCCATCTAGGGTTAGGGTTTTGACTTCCTCAACTCTCAATTAGTGTTAAGGTTTGTACCTTCTATAATATTCTTGAAAGTACACATGTGGATAGCCCCATATATGTGAGTAATGGGGGCTAACATGGCATCCACTCATACTATGGTGGTCAACAAGGTAGGTCAACTTGTGGGAGGCATAACTTCTGCATAGGAGTTCTGATTGAGACGCTTGATGCACCATTGGAAAGGTCTCAAAGTGTAAAGAACCATCAAGGGCATGTGAATGAGTTCTAAACACTTTAACTCCAAAAAATGTCGTTTAATTCCTCAAAATGGCTCAAGAAGGAAAACAGGGACCTGCCACTAAAATGGCCCATGCAAGTCGATTCCTCCAAATCTTTCCACCCATAAAGTACCGAGATAGATGAAAAATTGTTTGATGATCCAATATGGATCAACTTATGGGGTGAAAAAGTATGCCCCTCATAAATTTTGTCTATCTTATCTTAATGGGTTAGAACTAAGGGACTAGAACCCAAGGGTAAATGAGTCTTGTCAAAATGCAAATGCAACACAAATAACGAGTCATGTCAAAATGCAAGTGCTATTAGGTAGAGAAACATTTAAGTATCATGTTCTAACTTCACAATAAGTCATAAAATTCATACCATTTTCCAACTTAAAACATGGTAGGGACAACATCAACCCTTATTACATGTGACAACCCCTAAGATAAGAAGTAGTTCTTAGGACACTAAGTAAGGAGCATGTGTTGTGAAAGATGATATGACTAGGCGAGTAACTTCATGAGTTGAATTGCATAGCCATATAAGGTTGGTTAAAGCTATCCGTCCACATGAGTGTCTTTAAAGATGGGGGAACACTTTGGCATTGAGTTACCATTTCCTCAACATTGTTCCTTACTACCCCTTGTCTTGCCTTTTTCTTTATTTATTAGTCCATTTTCTTTATATGTGCATTGTTAAGCATGGGACTTAGGGCATTGGCCTCATAGCGAGTTGGCATAGCGCACACTTTATTTTTGGCTCTTGATTTTAATTTGTTGCATCAACATTGAGCTTATTGTTCTTAAAATGAGGATTTTCTCATGGCTTGCTATGACATATGCCAACCAAACATGAGTGGGAAAACAAAAAATAAGAAAGATGGAAAGTGTTAAGTATGGTTTGAGATATGGACACGCTACACCTTCCTATGCCTCTAGTAGTACAACTCAACCCAAGAGTGTCAACATTTATCTAAAGGACATATGTAATCCACCATGGAAAAACAAGGCAACTAACATCAATTTAGAGTGTTATGATCCATTATTATACTTGTTACTACCTAAACTAGCACCTTAGTAGAAAGTCCAACCACAAGTGCTACCTTGTGGTAACAAGGTGAGAATTGTACCATTGTCACCTTAGAACAATATCCCCCTCACTTTAGGCCAGTTCCAAATGCCAGGGGGGTATCTCTATCTACCAATGATAGATCTTTAAGTTAATATCATGCAAGCTTATGATTTACTTTAATGAATCCACAATATGTATGACAATGTCAAGTACAAGGATTATAACAAGTGATTAACTGCTTTAAGATAACAATTCAAGGTCAATAGTAGAAACCACAAATTATCCACTTAAGAGAGAAGAGTTAGGACCTAGTGGACATGTGTGTTAAATTTGATTTAAAGGTGTGTAACAAAGACAACTTCATATTTGCATTTAGATGATTATCATTCCAATAAATGAAACTTAGAAGAGCCTACTTGAATGAATCCACTTTAAGCTACTTTAGAGCATTAGGAATGAAATTGGCTAGCATAAATTGATGGTGTATTGTGTGATTTGAGTGCCATTCAATTTTATGTTGAAATAGGGAATAACTTAAGGTTGTCCCACACTTATAAATTTGTTTAAATGATAAATAAACATATAATTCCATATTTGGGGTGAAGAAAAGAACCATCCAAGAGAGATATTTCCACTAATATGCAATATGTCTTGGATGATTTAGCTAGGGCTTGAAATATGCAACAAATAAATAGCTCAAGTATCTTAGAATCAAGCTCACAATAGATATATCAATGAAACAAATGAAAACTTGAGATAAAAGAGTGAATTCTCCCCTAGGGTTATCGAACGTTAGCACTATAATTCACCAAAACAATATCCAAATGGATGATATGCAATTAGAAGCAATTTGGATATGCAATTAACCAATAGAAATGTATGATAGATTTGTAGCAATATTCTAGTTAATGAAATAGAAGCTAGGTCGAAATGCAAATGAACTAGTAAACACAAAACCTAGTTTTATGGTTTCCTTAGATCTAATTTTTAATTATGTTATGCAATTTCCATATTTGAGAGAACCTTGAAATCAACACAAAACAAAGTGATCCAACCTTGAAGCACAAAGATAGTGGGCCAATTTTCCTCTTTAGGGTTTATAGATAAGAAATGAAGCATAAACCCATAATAGTCTAGTCTGGATTATGATTTTGTTTTGATTTTTTCATTAAATTTCTTTCCAAACAAATGCAATAAAGATTTTGGATTTTAGGGTTTTGGTTGGTTGTTGGGAGAAGACAATTTTCTTGATCTCACCAGGTCTTATGATATGTAAACTTCCATTGATATTCTATTGGAACAACGCGTCACAATAAATCTTATAATATTATGAAATCTTAGACTATGCAGACTAATTTTCCTTAGATCCCAGATTAATTAATTACTAAGTTTGCTTGAATTTATGAAAATAATTGAAAAAAAAATGAAAGAGTGGGAAAAAAGATACACACCATCCACAAAATTGAACAAAAGATGTATTATGGGGAACTCAATATGGGAGAAAACCCAACTAGAAGGTGAGGCATATGCTCTGTTCTTATTTATTCAATTATGGAAATAAATTACAAAGAAAGATGCACTCTCTGTGGACTTTCCTTTAACATTGTGGCCCAAACAACTGCTACAAAATATCCTACCTCTTCTTTTATGCTCTCAAATACCATTCAGTGGATTCTCTTCTCAACTATGGAACACGTACAATACAAAATAATGGAACCCTTTTCTCCTCTTAGCGACCCTGTATTTAACATAGCTCTATAGCCATCTAGGGTTAGGGTTTTGACTTCCTCAGCTCTCAATTAGTGTTAAGGTTTGTACCTTCTATAATATTATTGAAATTACACATGTGTATAGCCCCATATATGTGAGTAATGGGGGCTAACATGGCATCCACTCGTACCATGGTGGTTAACAAGGTAGGTCAACTTGTAGGAGGCATAAATTTTGCATACGAGCTCCGATTGAGATGCTTGATGCACCGTTGGAAAGGTCTCAAAGTGTAAATAATCATCAAGGGTGTGGGAATAATTTCTAAACAATTTAATCCCAAAAAGTGTCATTTAATTCCTCATAATTGCTCAAGAAGGAAAACAAGGACCTATCACTAAAATGGCCATGCAGGTCGATTCCTCCAAATATTTCCACCCATAAAGTACCGAGATATATGAAAAATTGTCTGATGATCCAATGTGTATCAACGTATGTGGTTAAAAAGTATGCCCCTCATAAATTTGGTCTATCTTATCTTAATGGGTTAGAACTAAGAGAGTAGAACCCAAGGGTAAATGAGTCTTGTCAAAATGCAAATGCAACACAAATAATGAGTCATGTCAAAATGCAAGTGCCATTAGGTGTAGAAACATTTAAGTATCATGTTCTAACTTCACAATAAGTCATAAAATTCATACCATTTGCCAACTTAAAACAGGTAGGGACAACATCAACCCTTATTACATGTGACAACCCCTAAGATAAGAAGTAGTTCCTAGGACTCTAAGTAAGGAGCATTTGTTGTGAAAGATGATATGACTAGGAGAGTAACTTCACGAGTTGAATTTCATAGCCATATAAGGCTGGTTAAAGCTATCCATCCACATGATCATCTTTAAATATGGGGGAACACTTTGGCATTGAGTTACCATTTCCTCAACATTGCTTCTTACTACCCCTTGTCTTGCCTTTTTCTTTATTTATTAGTCCATTTTTTTTATATATGCATTGTTAAGCATGAGACTTAGGGAATTGGCCTCATAGCGAGTTGGCATAGTGGACACTTTATTTTTGGCTCTTGATTTTATTTTTTTGCATCAACATTGAGCTTATTGTTCTTAAAATGAGGATTTTCTCATGGAACTATGAAGCATGAACCTTGCTATGACATATGACTACCAAACATGAGTGGGAAAACAAAAAATGAGAAATACGGAAAGTGCTAAGTATGGTTTGATATATGGACATGCTACACCTTCCTAGGCCTCTAGTAGTATAACTCAACCCAAGAGTGTCAACATTTATCTAAAGGACATATGTAATCCACCATGGAAAAACACGAAAACTAACATCAATTTAGAGTGTTATGATCCATTATTATACTTGTTACTGCCTAAACTAGCACCTTAGTAGAAAGTCCAACCACAAGTGCTACCTTGTGGTAACAAGGTGAGAATTGTACTACTATCACCTTAGTACAATATCCCCTTCACTTTAGGTCAGTTCCAAACGCCAAGGGCAGGTATCCTTATCTACCAATGATAGATATTTAAGTTAATCTCATGCAAGCTTATGATTTACTTTAATGAATCCACAATATGTATGACAATGTAAAGTACAAGGATTATAACAAGTGATCAACTTCTTTAAGATAACAATTCAAGGTCAATAGCAGAAACCACAAATTATCCACTTAAGAGAGAAGAATCAGGGCCTAATGGACATGTGTGTTAAATATGATTTAAAGGTGTGTAACAAAGACAACTTCATATTTGCATTTATATGATTATCATTCCAATAAATGAAACTTAGAAGAGCCTACTTGAATGAAACCACTTTGAGCTACTTTAGAGCACTAGGAATGAAATCGGCTAGCATAAATTGATGGTGTATTGTGTGCTTTGAGTGCCATTCAATTTTATGTTGAAATAGGGAATAACTTAAGGTTGTCCCACACTTCTAAATCTGTTTAAATGATAAATAAACATAGAATTCTAGATTTGGGGCGAAGAAAAGAATCATCCAAGAGAGATATTTCCACTAATATGCAATATGTCTTGGATGATTTAGCTAGGGCTTGAAATATGCAACAAATAAATATATCAAGTATCTTAGAATCAAGCTCACAATAGATATATCAATGAAACAAATGAAAACTTGAGATAAAATGGTGAATTCTCCCCTAGGGTTATCCAATGTTAGCACTATAATTCACCAAAACAATATCCAAATGGACGATATGCAATTAGAAGAAATTTGGAGATGGAATTAACCAGTAGAAATGTATGATAAATTTGTAGAAATATTCTAGTTAATGAAATATAAGCTAGGTCTAAATGCAAATGAACTTGTAAACACAAAACCTAGTTTTAAGGTTTCCTCAAATCTAATTTTTAATTATGTTATGCAATTTCCAGATTTGAGAGAACCTTTAAATCAACACAAAACAAAGTAATCCAACCTTGAAAGTACAAATATAGTGGGCCTATTTGCCTCTTTAGGGTTTATAGATAAGAAATTAAGCACAAACCCTTAATAGTCTAGTATGGATTATGATTTTTCTTTGATTTTTTCATTAGATTTCTTTCCAAACAAATGCAATAAAGATTTTGTATTTTAGCGTTTTGGTTGGTTGTTGGGAGAAGACAAGTGTCTTATTCTCACCAGGTCTTATGATATGTAAAATTCCAAGGAGATTCTATTCAAACAACGCGTCACAATAAATCTTATAATATTATAAACTCTTAGACTATGCAGACTAATTTTCCTTAGATCCCAGATTAATTAATTACTAACTTTGCTTGAATTTATGAAAATAATTGAAAACAAAAATGAAAGAGCGGGAAAAAATATACACACCATCCACACAATTGAACAAAAGATGTATTCTAGGAAACCCAATATGGGAGAAAACCCAACTAGAAGGTGAGGCCTATGCTCTGCTCTCTTTTATTCAATTATGGAAATAAATTACAAAGAAAGATGCACTCTCTATGGACTTTCCTTTAACATTGTTGCCCAAACAACTTCTACAAAATATCCTACCTCCTCTTTTATGCTCTCAAATACCATTCCGTGGATGCTCTTCTCAACTATGGAACAAGTACAATACAAAATAATGGAACCCATTTCTCCTCTTAGTGGCCCTGTATTTAACATAGCCCGATAGCCATCTAGGGTTAGGGTTTTGACTTCATCAACTATCAATTAGTGTTAAGGTTTGTACCTTCTATAATATTATTGAAAGTACACATGTGGATATCCCCATATATGTGAGTAATGGGGTATAACATGGCATCCACTCGTACCATGGTGGTCAACAAGGTAGGCCAACTTGTGGGAGGCATAACTTCTGCATACAAGCTCTGATTGAGATGCTTAATGCACCATTGGAAAGGTATCAAAGTGTAAAGAACCATCAAGAGTGTGGGAATAAGATCTAAACACTTTAACCCCAAAAAATGTCATTTAATTCCTCAAAATGGCTCAAGAAGGAAATCAGGGACTTTCCACTAAAATGGCCCTGCAAGTCGATTCCTCCAAATCTTTCCACCCATAAAGTACCGAGATAGATGAAAAATTGTTTGATGATCCAATCCGGATCAACTTATGGGGTTAAAAAGTATGCCCCTCATAAATTTGGTCTATCTTATCTTAATGGGTTATAACTAAGAGAGTAGAACCCAAGGGTAAATGAGTCTTGTCAAAATGCAAATGCAACACAAGTAATGAGTCATGTCAAAATGCAAGTTCCATTAGGTAGAGAAACATTTAAGTATCATGTTCTAACTTCACCATACGTCATAAAATTCATACCATTTTCCAACTTAAAACATCGTGGGGACAACATAAACCCTTATTACATGTGACAATCCCTAAGATAAGAAGTAGGTCCTAACACTTTCCTCAACATTGTTTCTTACTACCCCTTGTCTTGCATTTTTCTTTATTTATTAGTCCATTTTCTTTATATATGCATTGTTAAGCACGAGACTTAGGGCATTGGCCTCATAGCAAGTTGGCATAGCACACACTTTATTTTTGGCTCTTGATTTTATTTTGTTGCATCAACATTGAGATTATTGTTCTTAAAATGAGGATTTTCTCATGGAACTATGAAGCATGAACCTTTCTATGACATATGACAACAAAACATGAGTGGGAAAACAAAAAATGAGAAATATGGAAATTGTTAATTATGGTTTGAGATATGGACACGCTACACCTTCCTAGGCCTCTAGTAGTACAACTCAACCCAAGAGTGTCAACATTTATCTAAAGGACATCTGTAATCCACCATAGAAAAACAAGGCAACTAACATCAATTTAGAGTGTTATGATCCATTATTATACTTGATATTTCCTAAACTAACACCTTAGTGTAAAGTCCAACCACAAGTGCTACCTTGTGGTAACAAGGTGAGAATTGCACCACTGTCACCTTAGTACAATATCCCCTTCACTTTAGGTCAGTTCCAAACGCCAAGGGGGGTATCCCTATCTAGAAATGATAGATCTTTAAATTAATCTCATGCAAGCTTATGATTTACTTTAATGAATCCACAATATGTACGCCAATGTAAAGTACAAGGATTATAACAAGTGATTAATTGCTTTACGATAACAATTCAAGGTCAATAGCAGAAACCACAAATTATCCACTTAAGATAGAAGAGTTAGGACCTAATGGATATGTGTGTTAAATTTGATTTAAAGGTGTGTAACACAGACAACTTCATATTTGCATTTAGATGATTATCATTCCAATAAATGAAACTTAGAAGAGCCTACTTGAATGAAACCACTTTAAGCTACTTTAGAGCACTAGGAATGAAATCGGCTAGAATAAATTGATGGTGTATTGTGTGCTTTGAGTGCCATTCAATTTTATGTTGAAATAGGGAATAACTTAAGGTTGTCCCACACTTCAAAATCTGTTTAAATGATAAATAAACATAGAATTCCAGATTTGGGGTGAAGAAATGAACCATCCAAGAGAGATATTTCCACTAATATGCAATATGTCTTGGATGATTTAGATAGGTCTTGAAATATGGAAGAAACAAATAGCTCAAGTATCTTAGAATCAAGACAAAAATAGATATATCATTGAAACAAATGAAAACTTGAGATAAAATGGTGAATTCTCCCCTAGGGTTATCCAACGTTAGCACTATAATCCACCAAAACAATATCCAAATGGATGATGTGCAATTAGAAGCAATTTGGAGATGGAATTAACCAATAGAAATGTATGATAAATTTGTAGCAATATTCTAGTTAATGAAATAAAAGCTAGGTCTAAATGAAAATGAACTTGTAAACACAAAACCTAGTTTTAACGTTTCCTCAAATCTAATTTTTAATTATGTTATGCAATTTCCAGATTTCAGAGAACCTTGAAATCAACACAAAACAAAGTAATCCAACCTTGAAAGCACAAATATAGTGGGCCTAGTTGCCTCTTTAGGGTTTATAAATAAGAAATCAAGCATAAACCCTTAATAGTCTAGTTTGGATTATGATTTTGCTTTGATTTTTTCATTAGATTTCTTTCCAAACAAATGCAATAAAGATGTTGGATTTTAGGGTTTTGGTTGGTTGTTGGGAGAAGAAAAGTGTCTTATTCTCACCAGGTCTTATGATATGCAAACTTCCATGGATATTCTATTGGAACAACGCGTCACAATAAATCTTATAATATTATGAAATCTTAGAATATGCAGACTAATTTTTCTTAGATCCTAGATTAATTAATTACTAACTTTGCTTGAATTTATGAAAATAATTGAAAACAAAAATGAAAGAGCGGGAAAAAATATACACACCATCCACACAATTGAACAAAATATGTATTCTAGGGAACCCAATATTTGAGAAAACCCAACTAGAGGGTGAGGCCTATGCTCTGCTCTCTTTTATTCAATTATGGAAATAAATTACAAAGAAAGATGCACTCTCTGTGGACTTTCCTTTAACATTATGGCCCAAACAACTTCTACAAAATATCCTACCTCTTGTTTTATTCTCTCAAATACCATTCTGTGGATGCTCTTCTCAACTATGGAACAAGTACAATACAAAAGAATGGAACCCCTTTCTCCTCTTAGTGGCCCTGTATTTAACATAGCCTGATAGCTATCTAGGGTTAGGGTTTTGACTTCCTCAACTCTCAATTAGTGTTAATGTTTGTACCTTCTATAATATTCTTGAAAGTACACATGTGGATATCCCCATATATGTGAGTAATGAGGGCTAACATGGCATCCACTCTTACCATGGTGGTCAATAAGGTAGGTCAACTTATGGGAGGCATAACTTCTGCATACGAGCTCTGATTGAGATATTTGATGCACCGTTGGAAAGGTATCAAAGTGTAAAGAACCATAAAGGGTGTGGGAATAAGTTCTAAACACTTTAACCCCAAAAAATGTCATTTAATTCCTCAAAATGGCTCAAGAAGGAAAACATGGACCTGTCACTAAAATGGCCCTACAAGTCGATTCCTCCAAATGTTTCCACCAATAAAGTACCGAGATAGATGAAAAATTGTTTGATGATCCAATCTGGATCAACTTATGGGGTGAGAAAGTATGCCCCTCATAAATTTGGTCTATCTTATCTTAATGGGTTAGAACTAAGAGACTAGAACCCAAGGATAAATGAGTCTTGTATCTAATCAAGATAAGGTATGTAGACTAAGGACCTACTAGAAAGGGTTCCCAAAGGAAGCACCTTCACCAACAAGATCAACTATACCTTGATAAAAATAATAAATACCCTTGCTAGGGATACAAAGGAAAAACAAATCAAGGAATTGAGAAAATACCAAACTAACAAAGGAAGAAGGAAAATATTTACCCTAAGATGTCTTCCCTCAAAGTGGTAGGATTACTATCATGCCGATGGAGAACTCATATGGATGGAAGAAACATCCACCGTCTCCAACAACATATGGCACGACAAATTTTTAACTCGGCGACAAGGCCACACCAGTTTACTTGGCCCAAAATACATCTAACATTTAGAAACTTTCACCATTTAACAGTTTATAATTACATCCATACTTAGAACATACAACAATAAGAAGAATGCATCAATACACAGTTAAACAAATGTGCAAGTAAGGTGGGAGGCCAAACCGACCTACTACCCTATTTTTATTACAAAGACAATAGTGTGCCAAATTTGCAACTCGTGCCACACCAAAAATGTTTTTACAAGGAGCTTTCGTTCAATTTATCCAACAATACCTTGTGCAAAATACAAAAAACATACCTCCATCATGTCACCTTGCGAAACCCTTTGTGCCTCCAACCAAAACACTTGACGAATGACTTCAAAGTTCACCCTCATGCTTCAAGCCTGTTGTTCATGCTACCCTTGCATCCATTCGTCTGAGTCCCCTCTTGGTTATCACACTGTTTGTAACTTCATGGCACTATCATGCACCATCAAAGCTCAACACCGAACTCAAATCTCCCAATGACTGTTTCGTCTCAAGAAAAATTTCCCTCTTCTACTATCTTCATTTGCAGACTCCATAAGGTGGCACAAGTCACCCACGAGGGTTGACTTGGTCCCTTGGGAGGAACTCACCCTCTCTACCAAGATCCTACCTCATATGTCTCAGTTCTTGTAGTTGTGAAGTGTGACTATCTCTTGTTAATCTCCTTCATTTTGGTCTCAGCCTTGGGAATATATAGGCGCCCAACCTCATGAATTGGAACATATACTTGCCTATGGGTGATCCGACCTTCATTTTATCATGTTTTTCCACTTAACCAATTTGACCGACCATCATTAGGTGTGTTCATCCCTTAGGTGAGTTTGGATGACTCGCCTAAGCATTCCCTCCTTGCCTTGGCCAACTCATCCATTTACTTGGGTGCCCCAAGTCTTTCCCACAACCTTTGTTCAACCATCGCATGGTATTATTTATTTTTCATGACACCTTGACTACATCTAATGAACTCTTCAACCGATGCCACCATTCGCCCAACCAACTTATCGTGGGTGCATGCATCCCTTAGGTGAGTCGGGATGACTCACCCAAGCGCACCCTCCTCATGCCTTAACTGATTTTCTATTTGGTGATGTGCTCGATATTCCACTCATAACCTTCATCAAAAACCCTTTTATAACTTGTGGTGTAAGCCATCTTGGGTTGAGTTGTCGTGATTTGCAATAAAAATACTAAGGAAATTAACTAGAACATAAAACAACAATACTATCACCAAAACCGAGAGAAAAATGACCATCATTTTATTTAGAATAGGGGAGAGTGTGGAAAATCCTAGCGTACCCTTGCATGACTTGGAGAAGTGGAGGATCCCCACAACCAAAGAAAAGAGTAGTGGAGGGCGAGAGAAACCCTAGTGCACTGCGTTGGAAGATATTGAGGGTGAGATAAACCCTAAGAACACATATGAAGCTGGAGATCACCACAAAGGACTGGGTAGTGGAGGTCTTGAGAAAACCCTAGCACAATTCCTGATATATGGAGTGTGGAGGTACCCCTAACACACCTCTTGATCTGAATACCGGGTGAGGGAAGACACTAACAACCCATTAAAAAAAAAATCTGTCTGAAACTCACTAGATTATAAGCATCTCAGATTGAAGATCTGATACCATTTGATCTGCAATAGAAATAGTCAGGAAATTAACTAGAACAAAAAACAACAATACTATCACCAAAATTGAGAGAAAAATGACCATCATTTTATTTAGAATAGGAGGCATGCTTTTATAGATAATTTTTATTACATGATGGCTTGAATGGGTCAAGCTATAGCTAGCTCCTAACAAATAGTTAGCTATATCTAATCAACTACTTCCTTGGGACTTGTGCCAAATTGTTCTTTTCCTCCAATAACTTGAGAGAGTGCACCTTCCAAGAATCCAGCTGGCTGAGGGAGTGCGCCTTCCTTGGGATTCATGTGGATTTTTTTTGGGTTTCCCATGCCCGTTGACATGTCTCATGACCAAGGAACCCCAACTCACCCAAATTTACAAATACATCGTGTCTTCAAGTGCATCGAGCATCCTACATGCTCGGTTATCTTCGTCTTGATTCATGGTGGGAGGGTGCATTCCTGGGCTAGGTTCCCTAGGTATTACATCCTATCTCACTCCAAGTTGTTTCTACCCTCGTCAACATCCACATAAATCTGTTGTCTCCAAGTCTCTTCCCAAACTCATGCCTCCAT
>WSFP011525809.1:0-12283 GCA_009831015.1 Picea engelmannii | reverse complement strand
TTCTATTAACAATGTAATTGTACATATATGAATATATGAATGATTTGTCTATTAACAATGTAATTGTACATATATAAATATATGAATGATTTGTCTAATAATAGACACATTACCTTATCATAATTTTAACTAGTTAAGAGGGAGCTAATCTAGTTTTCATCAAACAACCTCTTAAAACTTCTCAAGAAGACTATTCACATAGAGGCATTTTCTACTTGATAATAACCAATACAATACTAAACTATGTGACTAAAAACTAACACATAAAACAAGTATGAATTAACTATTCTAATCATAATTTGGATGTTGCCTATTTGATTTGGTTTTAAAATATGAAAAGTGATTGATTTAATGATATTAATAATGATGTTTCACATCACAAGGAAATATTAATGTAGTTTGTTGGTGTTAGATTGTGAGGAGCCGAATGAAGGATCAATTGGTGTGATAGCATCAAAAAAGTCTTCAACTTTGCATATAAATGCATATGAGAGTTGTTTGTGTTTATGGTGAATAATGTTGAAGAATAGTTCAAATTATCATTTACAGTGAAATCAAGGCATCAAACGAGGATTGACTTTCAATAATCAAAGTTGGCCTCTAGGTATTGCTAGTGGTTTCATTGGATTTTATATGAGGTGATTGCAGTAGATGATACATAAGTTACAAATTGAAAATCAAGGAGATTTATGTTGTCTTGCTTAAATATTGAATTGGCTATGAGGCTGAGGCCCTGTCATGAAGGGAGAATTGTAACACCCGTTGGTGCATGTGGTAGTTGTGAGATTTTCATATGTTTGTAAGGGCGTGTGTTGTTGTTTATTATGGATGATCACCTCTTCGTCGGCCATTGCTAGCCAATTATTTCAAGTACCATCCTCCATGGATAATAGTTGATTTTTTCCTAAGTGGCCAGTTTTTGTTGAATCATACCTTGATAACAGGTGACGTGTTTTATTTCCATAATTAGCATCAAGTTTGTATTGTGTGATGATCCTATGGATAGCTTTTAATTCTTTAATATTATTCTTTGGACTCCTCTTCTGGGTTGATTCCCTTTTTGGACATCTATTTTCCATAGAACACATGTGTGACCCAATGAAGGAAACGTAAAAGGCATACAATAAGAAATTTTCATTTGATGTGATGAGGGTGTTATTAGTATGACCAATAGCAAGATTTGTCTCGGGCTCACCTTTTCCCTTATGCTTACTTCTTTGGATGATTGAGTATGGTGGAATTAGATAATCATGGGGATTGTGTAGCTATGACAAACATCGAGGTCTTCTTATCTAATAATTCAAAATCGCATTAAATGTCCTTGAGGATGATTATGTAGCATTAATAATTCTTGGATGATATGAGTAGTCCATGAGGGTTGATTGATACTTTAGATAGTTGTTATTTAACATTCATATTGATGTGTAGATGCTTTTTATATTAATGATGATATTCCATTGGTATTTATATGATGGCATTTAAATGTCTCTTGATAATGGCCATTGGTAATTATTGAAGGATGGTTAGCATGATAGTATGATTGAAGTTATGTACACTTGTTAATTTCTGGATGTTCTATATAGAAAGGATGTTATTGCATGAAGCATTGGTACTCTTAATGAGGGCCATGTGATATATATATATATATATGATGGATGTCGTCTTATGGTGTATTACAATATTAAATATTCTTCCTTTGATAGGATTCATGATATATTGTTGTGATTGGATACCTTGCTATGATTGTGTATGTGTGTGTGTGTGTGTGTGTGTGTGTGTGTGTGTCTGGTCTTATGGTGTATTAAAATATTAAATATTCTTCCTTTGATATGATTCATGATATATTGTTGTGATTGGATACCTTGCCATGATCATGATTATTTCTATAGATTGATCCGAAAAAGATCTTTTACACGACAATGGTTGAGTTATTATGCATGTGTTCAATAACCATTTAGGAAGCTTAAATAAAGAGGAAGAATTATGAAGGAATTATGACAACCATATACACATATGCAAATATGAAATAAATCATAAACAATAGCAAACCATAACACTAATGTGATAACGGAGTTCGACAATCTCCCCTACGTCTCTGGGCCTTGTCTCAGTGGGATTTTCTTATTTTTGTTCAAAGCTTTACAAGCACATCATGAAAGTGCCAAAAGGTTACAACAACGATTTTTTCATGTACTACCAGATCTCATGAACCCATCAAAAGAAATGACACTCAAATCGGATGAGCGAGACTCCCGAAAATGGCCCGCAAAGGTGCACTCCTCAATAGCTTCACTGCATGACAATGGCTCAACAATATGACAGAATAAACCTGTTCTAAACCTCCTCTCATGGCCTCAAGAAGGCATGTTTTAGATAAATATGAAGTTGTTAACCATCTCCAAACTTCCTCCCAAGATCTGGCCTCAAAAAGGGCCCAATATCCCCCCAAAATGGGCAAAATCCCCCAAATCTGCTGAGAAAATCAATAATAAATCATATCCCAAAGTATAAAAACCACTTTCTACAATATATGGGACACATTCGCTAACTGGCTGGCCCCCCGATCATATGGAACTCTTCCATGTGGCCTAGCATTGATCCTTAGCATGCTAGCCCCCTGAAATCTTGCACCTGGTCTTATGTGATTAGGCCATGTGCCCACGGTTTAACCTACTGTGCAATCTAGTGTAGCTCCCAACTTAGTAGCCTGGTTTATCCCCTAGTCGACAGGCTAGCCCGACTGACCGAGTTAAACCCTTATCCATTGCACTACTTGTTAACAAATTCAGGTCTCGTGGCAAGTGTGTAGGCCCGGGTCATGTGGAGTGGGAGCTGGAACTTCGAGCTAGTTTCCAACGGATGCGCCATATCATTTAATTGCAGGGTTCATTCACATTACTGTGGTTATGTGGCAAGGTATTCTTTGGGGCTGGGGCTTAGCCCCATCCCTTTATCCTCCCGTATGCAACTTCAACCAAACACAAATATATTATATGAGGATAATGATTAAGTCCCATAGTGTGGGCGGGCTGGCTAGCCCAACCCTGCCAAACCGTTTACCGGTGGATAGGTCATGCGTTTGAACCTCATGCGCTCCAAAGAAAATTTTACATAGACCAACAACCAATGCATGGGTGCCACATGGAACCACCCCATTTGTCAAACTCCGATACCATGTGTCAAGCATCAATTCTCCCACGTCATTCTGCCACTGTACCTACCACTAGACCTGTGACTGCCATGTGTCATACGAATGTTCCATGTCACCTGTACGAACATGCCATGTGTCACCACTACAAGGGTGACATGTGTCATGCCTTGACTACTCCCCCGTACATGTCCACGTCAACGTTCGTATGCCCAGTCACCTTGCCACGTGTCACCTCCAGAAGCTATCATGTCAGCATTGATTGTTCTTTTCCACGTCATTTGTACGAACGTACGACTTATATAGTCAGCTGCCACGTGGAACTGTACGGACTGTACAGTCATCCTTTTTTCATGTTTGGAAAAAAGAACAGATCACCATAACTTGAGCATACGATGTCCATTTGAGCCTGTTCAAGTTGTGTTGGGTTCATATCAACGAGGTCTATGGACACGTCCATTTTGAAGCCATTCTGAGAAGTTTTATTTTTAGGCCTTTCTGAGCCCCATCAAGCTCATGGATCAGATTTTGGATCACACCTCCCCACTAAGGACCTTTTGCTCCCCAAAAGGTTACAAATATGGACCTTGATTTATTACATACTCATAAAGAGAAAAACAAAACACTATGTTTTTCAAAATGATTTTATAACAGGTCATCATTTCAACATGTGTGATTACATTAATGGGAGCAAAATACAATGAAGTTGTGACATCCACTTCTGGAAAAACCAAGTGGTTGGTTTATTTTCTTCATGGTGTTTCTCTTGATTCATTGGTAATATTTCTTCCTTCTTGAGTACATGTGCAATTTTTTTGTCCTTCTTTGTACGAAGCTCTGGATTAAGCTTCCAACAATTAGCCTTTTGATGTCCACCCATGTTGCAAAACGTGCAGTGAGTTTTTGGCATCCACACTTGTTTCCCTTCTCTTTCTTCCATTGTGGAGTCAAGTCTTTATGTCGTGTCTCCTTCCTAGTCAACATAAACTTCCTGTACATATATTGTCTCTTCAAACACTTGGCAACACAATGCTTGGGTGAATGAAAAAAAGTACATGGATAAAGATTCCACAAGTTCTAAATTACTTGATTATGCTTATTATAATCAAAAGGAGAATTGGTAAAAACATGACCATTACACCTTCCATGTTGTTCTTCACTTTTCTTTGGAGATGACTTGCATTCACTACCATAATCAAGGAGTGATACACCATCACCTTTCATGAAGTGTTCCTGCAATGACATAAGCTGGCCATTTGAAGCATTACTTGCTTCCAAAGTTTTGGAACCCATCTTGGAGGATGCTACATTCTCCACTTCGCCATATCCCAATCCTAAATATCGAGGCCTTTCCAAAACCTAAATGGGATTAATGATACCTTGTCCCTCAATTCCAAGGCCCTTTCCTTCATAACCCATCTTGGTTAAAAATCTCAAACCTATACCTCTTGTATGTTTTTCAAATGCACCAAAACCATCCTGATGGGAACAAGGAGAATTTGATGAATGACCTTCACTACATATCTCAGAGATGTTTTCTAAAACAGATGTAGAAGGAACTTCCTTCAATCCTTTTTTGACTTTTTTTTTCTTTGAATCTTTCTCTTGAACCATTCTCTTTCGTTCCAAGTAGTCTTCATACAACACTTTCACCATCTCGGCCATGGAAAACACTGAATTTCTAAATTCTTTCTCATCTTGAGAAAATCCTCTTGTATATGCCATTTTATCCCTTGAGATGAGCTCCTCCCTGGTTAACATGCAAACTCAAAATCCAAACGTCAGCTAGCTCTGATACCACTTGATCTGAAAAAGATATTTTACACGACAATGGTTGAGTTAGTATGCATGTGTTCAATAACCATTTAGGAAGCTTAAATAAAGAGGAATAATTATGAAGGAATTATGAAAGCCATATACACATATGAATATCTGAAATAAATCATAAACAATAGCAATCCATAACACCAATGTGATAATGAAGTTCGACAATCTAGCCTATATCTTCGGGCCTTGTCTCAGTGGGCTTTGCTTATTTTTGTTTGAAGCTTTACAAGTACATCATGAAAGTGCCAAAAGGTTACAACAATGATTTGGTCATGTTCTACCAAATCGCATGAACTCATCAAAAGAAACGACACTCAAATTGGATGAACGAGGCTCCCAGAAATGGCCCGCAAAGGTGCGCTCCTCAATAGCTTCCCTGCATGACAATGGATTTGGCTCAAAAATCTGGTAGCATAAATATATTCTTAACCTCATCTCATGGCCTCAAGAAGACCTGGTTTATATATATCTGAAGTTCGTAACCATCTCCCAACTTCCTCCCAATATCTGATCTCAAAAAGGGCCCAATATCCCCCCAAAATGGGCAAAATCCCCCAAATCTGTTGAGAAAATCAATAATAAATCATATCCCTTGGTGTGATAGTATCAATTGATGTGATAGTATCAATTGGTGTGATAGTATCAATTGATGTGATAGTATCAATTGGTGTGATAGTATCAATTGATGTGATAGTATCAATTGGTGTGATAGTATCAACAAATTATTCAACTTTTCATATAAATGCATATGAAATTTGTTTGCGATTATGGTGAACAATGTTGAGGAATAGTTCAAATTATCATTTACAGTGAAATGAAGGCATCAAATGAGGATTGAATTTCAATGCTCGGATTTGGCCTGTAGGTATTTCTAGTGGTTTCATTGGATTTTAGATGAGGTGATTGAAGTAGATGATACATGAGTTAGAATTTGAAAATCAATGAGATTTATGTTGGTTTGCTTAAATATCGAATTGGCTCTGAGGCTGAAGCCCTGTCATGAAGGGAGAATTGTAACACCCATTGGTGCATGTGTTAGTTGTGAGATTTTCATATGTCTGTAAGGGCGTGTGTTGTTTTTCATTATGGATGATCACCTCTCCATCGGCCATTGCTAGCCAGTTCTTTCAAATACCATCCTCCATTGATAATAGTTGATTTTTTCCTGGGTGGTTAGTTTTTGTTGAATCATACCTTGATAATAGGTGACATGTTCCATTTCCATAATTATCATCAAGTTTGTATTATGTGATGATCCTGGATAGATTTTAAGTGTTTTATATTATTCTTTGGACTCCTCTTCTGGGTTGATTCCTTTTTTGGACATTCATTTTCCATAGAACAAATGCATGACCCATTGAAGGAAACCTGAAAGGTATACAATAATAAATTATCATTTGATGTGATGAAGGTGTTATTAGTATGACCAATAGGAGGAGTTGTCTCGGGCTCACCTTTTCTCTTATGCTTACTTCTTTGGATGGTTGAGTATGGTGGACTTAGACAATCACGGGGATTTTGTAGCTATGACAAACACCGAGTTATTCTTATCTAATAAGTCAAAATCGCATTAAATGTCCTTGAGGATGACTATGTAGCATTAAGAATTACAATATGATGTATTATGTGTTATGATGTATTACAATATTGGATATTCTTCCTTTCATATGATTCATGATATATTGTTATGACTGGATACCTAGCCATGATCATGATTATTTCTATAGATGGATACCTTGGTATGTATGGATACTTTGTTACGATTATTGCTATGATTGGATACATTGCTATGATTGGTTGAATACCTTTCTATGTTTGGATGTCTTTCCTTTGATATGCTTCATGTTATGATTCATTTTGTATGTGCATGATTGGATGAATTGATATGATTTATACATGCATTGGGTACCTTTTCTATTGTATGGTTTAGGATGTATGCACATGTTGGATAAATTTTTAAGATGTATATCTATCTTGTTTACCTTTCCCATTTAATGGGCTTCATGATACAATTTATGATTTATGTTTGGTTGATGAGATACTACAAACGTTGGATTATGATGATGATGTTGTATGTGTACATGTGTTGGTTGCCTTGCCATGGAGTGGTTTCATATTATGATAGATGATGTGTACATGTGATGGATGCCTCGCCATTGATTAGGTTCATACTATTATTGATTATGAATACACGTGTAGGATTTCATGTCATTGATAAGTTTCATGTTATGGTAAGATTAATTATGATGATGATGATGCATATATGTTGGTATCTTGGATGGACTAACATGTTGTAGGCCGAGATGTCGGTGGACATTGGGGAATTGCACTCAAGGGAAGGGCTCTTGTCTCAATGAGGATGACTATCAAATCCTAGTGCCTAGGAAGCTTGGGAAATGGTAAAATACTTGTGAAAATAACCTCCAAAGTTAAGATGGGTAAATGGGTAGAAGGGGAAAGGATTGCATTTCACTTTTACCTTTCTTTGAACACTTGTAAATTCACCCTCAAGCCCAAATTATCCCTTGCATGAGTAAGTGGAATGCTAAGACACATCCTTGGGGAGATGTTACATTGTGAAGAATTATAAAGGAAGTGTCCTACTCATTGTTGGGGTTGGTTGGCTCATGAGGGAATGCTCTATGGAGATAAGTATAATTGATGTACTTGTGTTATGAAGATGATGGATTAGGCAGAAGTATGTATGTTCCAACTAGATCTGTGTGAATTAGAGGGTTGGGAGCGTACCTACATCATGAGGAGGTACTAAAGCTTAGTATGTCTATCTCCTTGTACTATTTTATTTTGGGCCTAAATTGCAAGACTCCACTGCTAGGTGATTGCGATCACTAACTAAAGATAGTAGTAATATCCTTGCAAAGTAGGATGTCACTATTGTGTGATTGTGATCACTAGTTGAAGGTGTTAGTAATATCCTTTCTTGAAGAGGGGTGCCATTTCTGTGTGGTTTCAGTCACCAACCAAAGGTGGTGATAACACCCCTTTTCACATTAATCATACTATATTTGGAGGTGCTACAAGTCTAGGTGCCTCTCCACCACACCTAGGTTGAACTATTGCAAGCCTGAATTTATTTTCCCTTAATCACCTTTGGTTTGGATTCATCAAAGTTGTGTGAACTATGATTCCTATTGCCTCATTGATCTTGAGCCCTACTTCAAAGGAAGCACCTATGAAGGTGGTTGCATTGGTTAGATGGAAAATTGACCCTTGGTGCAATTTCCCCCATGTTTATTGAAGATTGGTTTGTGGAGTTGTTGAAAATTGGTTTGTGGAATCTTTATATATAGTGTTTTATGAGAGCTAGAGTGAAATTGGATATACCTTAGACTTCTGCAAGCTATAGGTTCAAGTATTTCACATTGAGTATTTAATTGTGCATTTGCAATTAAATTTGAGTATGATTGGCTATTGAATATTTAATTGTTCCCTATTGGTTAATCACATGTTCTTTAATGACTTTATATATTACATATTGGATGTATATTATTCTTAAGAAAAAAAAATAGGTAATACCTAATGGGATATTAAAGTACCACTTAGCAGTGACCCTTGTCAGATTTCTCTAAAAAAGATACAAACACACACTATCATCCATTAATGATTTCAACAAACACCAAAGAAGGAAATTCGTAACTTGGTTTGATGAATCTTCTCAAGGTTTACCCTCAAATTTTGGTATATCTAAAGGAAACTTAGTCGGGATAGTAGGACATGATGGATCATGGATAATCAAGTCATTTCTAAGATGAGATTGATCAAGCAAGTTTAGCATCCCCAAGAATGGAAGACGACTCATGGAAATGGAATTATGGTTTTAAATGGTGAACTTGGCATCCCATCATATGCCACATTATTTCTTCGATAACTATACCTAGTCACATTTCCACTACTAGGGATAGGTCTAGAGTACATTTTATGCCCAGTGTTAGGCATAAAGCCTCCACCAAAAGGAAACCATGTGTTGGGTACAACTATACTTCTAGTAGGAATTCCAAAAATAAGAATAAACATTGTAATATCGGAAAATTTAATAATAATATCGGACCCTCATTGTAATATTAGACTATTTAATAATAATATAATTCAGTGTTTATGGGGATCATGTTTTTTATATTGTAATTGTACCTAGGGTTTCTCGGTTCTTGTAATAACATAGGTATGTGTATTGGCCCATAATGCAAGAAGATGTAGCTCGGTATATTCGAGGATGCATACTTTGTTGTACTAGAAAGCCCAACAACAGAAAGTGATGTATGTACCATCCCTTACATGTACCCGCTTGACCTTGGGAAATAATTTCCATGGATTTGGTGGGTGATTTTCCAACAACCAAGAAGGGATGTGACTAATTTTTTGTGGTAGTTGAAAAGTTTAGCAAGATGTGCATTCTTATGCCTTGTAAAAATAACATCAAAGGACAAGAAGTAATAAACATGTTTGTTGAATAGGTCTAGGTGCACTTTGGGATACTAAGGAGAATCGTCTCAGACAGGGATACGATATTTCTAAGTTCCTTTTGGACTACACTTCGGGAGAAGATGAACACTAAGTTGAAGAGATCTACAACATTCCATCCATAGACAAATGGGAAACAAAAGTATTCAACATGACTTTGGTACAACTTTTGAGGGGTTACAATTAGAAGAACTTGAATACCTGGGATGAAAATATGTACATTCAACACTCTTACAACATAGTAGTCAATAATTCTATCTGTAAGTCCCATTTTGAAACTTTCTTTGGGCATTTTTTTCCTTCTCCCTTGGATGTTTTATATGGAAAACAAGGAGGAGTGAGGGAATACATCACAAGTGAAGAATTGAAAGCAGAGAAATTTGTTGAAAAAATTAGACAGATTCATTTGCAAGTACAGGAGACATTGAAGAAGCCACGGGAAAAGTATAAGGCCATACATGATCAACACAAAACTGAGAAATCACTCAAAGTGGGAGACAAATTTTGGTTACGATTGAATAAGGAAAGACTACATGGTCCTAGTAAGATGATCAAGACTCTATGGTATGGCACTTTTAAGGTATTGGAGAAGGTGGGTGGCAATGCTTATAGACTCAGTCTACCCCCATATATGTGCATTTACTCAATAGTGAATGTGGAGAAAATGAAACTCTATGAACCTTCCATGTTGGATCAAGACATTGAGGAGTAGTTCCTACCTACCATAGAGGACTTAGCACCAAAAGCTCTGGTAAAGTTGGGAGAAGATACAATTTTGCAAAAGAGGTCCAAAAATACAAGACAGGGGAAACATGATTTTTAATAGATTAGGTTGAAAGGACAACTTCCAGAAAAGGTAAAATGGTACTCCAAGGAGAATGTGGAAGAAAAATTCCCTCGCCTCATTTAGTAAAATATTTTGGGGACCAAAATCCTCCCTAAATGGGGATGTATGATCTATAATGGATAATCATATATTTTTTCATCTATATTAGTACTTTCTGGGTGAAAAATTAAAGGAATTGGCTTGCAAGGCCCATTTTAGTGGCAACTCCTAATTTTGATATTTGGGGTCCAAAACCTTCTAGAGCCATTTTTAGGCATCAAACAACATTTTTTTGGGTCAAAAATTTGTGAACAAATCTTCAACGCCTTAATATTATTCTACACATCGAGACCTTTCCAACAGTGCAAAAATCACCTCAATCAGAGCTCGTATGTGGAAGTTATGCTTCATGCAAGTTGACCTACCTTGTTTACCACCATGGTACGAGTTGATGCCACATCAACCCCCATTACTCACACATGTGGGGGTAGCCACATGTGGACTATCAAGAAGATTCTAGAAGGTCCAAAACCTTATCACTAATTGAGGGTTGAGGATGCAAAAACCCCAACCCTAAACGACTATCAGACTATGTTAAATACTGAGCCGTTATGTGAAGAAAGGGTTTGATTCTTTGGTATTGTACTTGTTCCAAAGTTTAGCAGAGCATCCAAGGAATGCATTTTGAGAGCATAACAGATGAGGAGGAAAGAGATTTTGTAGAAGGTGTTTAGGCCACCGTGTCAAAGGAAACTCCATAGTGAATGCCCCCTTTCTTTGTACTTGCATTTCATTACTTAAGAAAAGAGAGAAAAGCGCAGGCCTCACCTTCTTGATAGGTTTTCTCCAGTATTGGGTTCCCCATGATATATCTTGTGTTCAATTGTGTGGATGGTGTATATATTTGCTTGTTCTTTCATTTCCGTATTTAATTTATTTTCTATAAAAATAGAGCAATAAGCTAGAGATAACAAAGTTGAGATCTAAGGAAATAAACCTACATAATGAATATTTTAGCATACGATAAGATTTTTTCTAACGAACTTTTCTAGTGGAATATCCACGGTAGTTTACAGATCAGGTGCTCCATTTTTGTCTTGGAGCACCAAGGCTACTAGTGTTTATGTTTTGTCTAAGAGCATCGATTCTCCTCTTTGGGAATATTACATATTCTGGATGAGTGGCTTTAGAGAGTTTTCATCAAACATATTTCATGTAACAATTGAGTGGTTATGTAATTGCAAGAGATCCACTCATTAAGTGGCTTGAGTGGTTTGACACTCACCATGGTTTTGTATGGGTGCTTTCACTACCATCAATGTATTATAATGCTTGATATTTCAATATTAGTCATTGTACATTTTCGTAATATTATTCTTATATTTATTTCTAATATCTTGTTTCATATGCTTCTACCAACAATTTTGCATTTCAAATAATCAAAATTGTATTTTTTTTTAATATTCTGCAAGTATTTTCATTTTTTTTTTTAAATAGAATATTCTTTAATAAAAAAAAGGTAAACTATTGCTTGGAATATTCAAAATAAAAAATATATTGTCATTACATTTTAACCAACATAGATCCATCTTAAACTCATACGTATCCAGCACCAAGAGGGATCAAATTTCTTGAGGTGTGAATTTTTTTATTATTTAATTCCATGTCATGTATTAATTCCTTCATATTAAATGATAAAAAAAATTACACCTCAAGAAACTTTATCCCTGTCGATGCTTGATAGATCATGGTTTAAGATGGATTTACAATGGTTTAAATTTTTTTTAGATGTTGTTACATACATATATGACAAAATCTATGTCATATTGGGTTGTAGAAAACCTTGCAAACAGTTACAGACATGACAAGAACTGTGGCTTCAAAATGAGAACTCTAGTTCTAAAAACCCTTATTTTTGGGTCAAAACGCCAAAATCAACCTTTGTTTCGAAAAGTGGTGCTATTGGTAGCACTTTTTTTTTTATTGGGGGGGGGGGGGGGGGG
>WSFP011525806.1:0-12284 GCA_009831015.1 Picea engelmannii | reverse complement strand
GTGTATTTCCGCAACATGAAATCCCATTTCATCCAATTTATAACAAGCAAGGAATCTCCATAAATATGTAGATGATTGATGCCTTTTTCGTGGGCTAAATGTAGAGTAAGCTTGAGAGCCATGAGATCACAAAAGTTATTTGTCTCATTCCCAATGTCGGTTGAGAAGGAAATGGTCTGGTCATTTGAGATGTGCATAATGCCACCTGCCCCTCCATGATGGGGGCCTCCCTGGGAAGCCCCATAAAAAAAACCCCATGGCATATCTTTTTGGATTTGAGTTTCCTGACGAATGCTTGGAGACGAGATTTTTGAGATTTGCAGAAAAGATGATAAAATATATAAGCTTTGGAGAGCGCATTGCAGAGGTGAGGGGTCATTGTCTTAAAAAATAGAATGATCTATGGAAATCTGGATACCCCAAGCTACAATGAGGGGGAGTGATTTGGAATTTTTCATTGCTTGGTTGCATAACCAAGACTTTAGTGCTTCTACAATGATATCTCCACCCCAAACACAAGAGAGACCTGTTACACTATGGATCTCTATCTAGAATTCCAAGGAGAATTTACAACTAATGATAAGGTGATGATTAGTTTCAGAATCTTTCTTGCAGAGACACCATCTTCCTAGACCTTGAAAATTCCTTCTTTGAAGTTTGTCCCAAGTAAGTGCCTTATTGTGCATCAATAGCCACACAAAATTTATGGCTTTGGCTAGATGCTTGAGTTTCTAGAGTTTCCTCCCCCACCATAGTGGAGGATCAACACTATTTATCTAGGCTAGTGCAGTGTATCCTAGCCTTGATGCACATCCTATTGTGGGGTTTAAGGACCATATAAGTTGATCTTCCTGGTCTGAGAATGAAATAAAGATATTCTAGAGAGTTCTGATACAGTTGTTCCATAAGGGAGAATAATCGCCTGTGATTCCTAATTCTTTCCAAGACATCCACCGAACATGTTGTGTGACATAATCCCTTCTCATAACTTGGATTAGATAGTAGAATCCTCCCCCATTGAGGGCATGGAATGGATTATCTGGGAATGCATGGTTATCTTTGCTACCTATTCAAGGATCGTTTCCTATAAGGATGTGAGCCACATTTCCAATTTTCCAAATCAACCACTTATCATTGAGAGGGAAGGCATTTAAGATATATTTCCAGATGATGGAACCATTTTGCACCTTCTTTTTAGGTTTCCTTATCCAATCCACCAATGATTTCGGAGGGAAGTATTTTTCCTTTATGATTCTAGCCCATAGACCTATTCCTTGAATTATACCCCACACATTTTTTACTGCCAATGCTTTGGAGAAGAGATATGTGTTTTTTAAGCCACAACCCCCAATGGATTTTGAGGTGGAAAGTTTCCTCCAGGAGGCTAAGACCATATTATTTTGTTTGTACTCCTCGACCAAAGAAATCAGAATGAGAGTTGTCTTTCCCAGAATGTCTTTAGGAATCCAAACCAAAGAGGTCTATTAAACCAGTATGGATTCTAGGACAACCTTGACAAGTACTAACATCCTTTCTCTAGAGAGCCATTTATTGCACCAATCATTGAATTTCTTTTCAAGTTTTAGAAGTAGCCATAACCAATCATTTTTTTGATAGTTGTTGTCTTTTAGCATGAAGCCCAAGTATTTTAGTCTTGGGCCCATATCCTTAACACAAAGAGAGAGTATTTGTGATATATTAAATTTTTCCTTCTCACTGAGTCATCAAGTTATTAGGAAGGTTTTTCCTTGTTTATCAACATACCTGTGCCTTTGTAGAATATATTTAGGATCTCATTTAAACACTCCACTGATCTTTTAGTCCCTTCACAAAAATTTAAGATGTAATCTACAATTAAGATATGAGAGATAGTACAAGGACCTAAAAAAATACCTTTAATCCTCCCCACAACTATGGCTTCCTTGAGTAATATGCTAAGACCTTCAAAAACCAAAAGGAAGAGGATGGGGGAAATATGACAACCCTATCTAAGTCCTCTTTCTCCTTTTAAAAAAGGATTTGCCGATCCTTTTATGAGTAAATCAAAGGAGGCAAAGCTAATACAATCGAGAGTCCTGGTAATGAAAGAGTGACCAAAACCCATATGGATGAGAAGTAGTCTGATATATATCCAACTTAACCTGTCGAAATCCTTGCATAAATCCACCTTTAAGGTGAGTGTTTTCTGATTTCTAGTTCTGATGGAATGTATGCCTTCTTGTGCTAAACTAATGGATTAATGAATCTATCTCCTTTTAATAAACCCAAATTGTTCTAGAGAGGGTCCATCAATATCCTAGTGATTAGCTTTGAAATGACATTGTAAATATAGTTGCAAAGCGAGATGGGAATGAATTGTTCAAAATTTGAAGGATTGTTTGTCTTAGGGATTAGAGCTATGAAGGTAGAATTAAAAGAATACAGATTTTGTCTGGTAATCTTGGAGTATTCAACTACATTTAAAAGATAATTCCATAGAATGTCAAACAATCCAAGTAGAATGCCACATGGAGCCCATTTGACCCAAGACTTTTATCTTTTTAGAAACTATGTAGTACACTAAATTATTCTTTGGTGATTTTGGCCATAAGATACCTATTAAGTTATTCTTTGGTGATTTCAGCCATAAGATACTTGTTTTCCTCATGATCGATGAAATGAGAGAATGAATACCGAATTTTAGAATGGCATCTATGGTTGCTATGAAATCTTCCTTGAAGAGGGTATGGAAGTGGTGTATCCCTTATTTGACAAGGTCAAAGAAACATGTAGCTCTGGTCCCATTCATCCTGTCAATGCCCCATATAGTATTTATTGATTTCTTTTTGTTTTCATACTGGTGGAAGAACTTTGTGTTTTCATCTCAAATGTAGCCAAATGACTCGACTTTTCATCCTTCATTCTTTTTCATTGCCTAAAAGAATATTCCTCCTATTTTCCTCTAGGGATTTTATTTCATCCTTTTGTTGTTCAGATACAAATCCATATCCCTCACCTCGATAACAATGTTTAAAATTTGTTTCCAAATCCTTCTAGCAATCTGTCATTGGGAGGAAGGATAAAAGGGTCTCCAACACTCCTGTATCGAGTCACAAAATGAGTTCTCTTCTAGCCAAGCTGGGTTGAGGTTGAAGGGACTGGGGGGTTTCTACAGGAGGGGAGCTATTTCCATGAAAATGGAACTGTAGTCCAAGTCCCCTCCTAAGGAAACCCATTTCCTTAGTTGTAAATTTTCTTCCAACATGGATTCAGAGACTAGGAAGACTTGCTTGTAATTGTAAATAAGATAGTTTTTGTTGTATCCTTAAGTAATACAATACAAATAACTCTTTCAAGTTATCTTGGTTTCTTTATGTGATTGATTTCTGTAATATGGTTTTAGAGCTTAGATAGAGCCACAGAGTCCATGAGAGAGTGAAGACCTAGGGACTGCTGCTGATAGAGAGGATCGAGGGATCACTAGCGTAGCACATTGAAGAGGCAAAAGGGTTTCATGGAAATCATGTATTGTTTCATTTTTTTAATTCCAAAGCAAGGCCAATTTTTTAATTGGAACTTTGTTTTCATCCACCATACAACAATTTTCAGCCACCATTCACAACTGTTGTATGGAACAATTGTACAGAACAATAGTGCAGGTGTACAAAATATGTACATTTATATGGAATTGTACAAAATTGCCTAGAAAAGTGTTGTAAAAATTGATTTACGAACCAGATTATCTTATTTTTCAGTTTTCTTGACAATACAGAGTAATTGAAAGCATATTGAACCATTTGTTTCCTATATTGGTGCCCAAATTTGTAGATCTGGTATTTTTAGCTGTCGATTTGTTATTTTTCGGTAGATCCAAACATAAATTGATTTTTTGGTGGTATTTTTGAATAGATTTGAGTGATTTTGAACTAGTGGTGAGCAAAGTTTCCTAGATCTACATGTTTTTGGGTTGTTTGTGGGAAATATTATTATAAATGTGTAAAATTTTCATTATATTACTATGTTCTTGGGTTATTTATAACCTTCACCTATGACATGTTTTCCCAACATCATGATGGAAGGGAGTCAATTGTTCACATGCAAGAAATATAACACATGGAAGTAGTGGATGCTGACCATTTTTTAGTATAGGTGTTTGGCCAATACTATCCTTGGTAAATTTGCTGGGCCTACAATTGAGGGTAGAGACTAGGATAAGTATGATGATAAATACAAAGAAGCTGTGATGTTGATTAAGTTGTCCATGACATATGAGATTCTTCAAGAGGTACAACTAAGTACAACTTCCTTACATATGTGGAAACATTTGAAATATTTGCATGAGACATTGGACAAGGGCATAGCCTTCTTCTTGAGGAACATGTTGTTTTCTATGATGATGGATGAGCATGCATCCCTCTAGGAGAATTTTCTCAAGATCAAAGATATCCAAGAACAATTGATGGTCATTGGTTGGAATATGGAGAAGGAAGACACGGTGGTAATCACACCGAAAATTTTGCCATGTTCTTACGAGCACTTTATTGAGACCTTGAACATCACTTCTACGAATTTTGACCCAAAGTTTGATGAGAGTTGCAATAAGATATTACAATAGGATAGATGGAATAAATAGTTCAAAAGTAGTAGTGAGACAGAGGGTTTCAAGCAGGTGTTTTCTACCAAATTAAAGGGAAAAGACAAATGGGCCAAGAAGATAGGACATAGTACTAGTGAGGATGTCACCAAAGATCAAAAGAACATCAAATTCCATTAATGTAGCAAGGAGGGCCATATGAAGATGCCCTGTAGAAAGAGGTTGGATGACCAGAAAACTGGCCAGGGAGGGCCTCAAAACAGACTCATGTCACAAAGCATACAAAGAAGAAGGATTCAACCTTTTATGCATTTATGGCTAGGATTGTTATAGGGTCAATTTTCACTATACATGCATATGATTACTCATTGGCATATGTTACATCCCTTTCCCTATTTACAGGACTTAAATCCCCCTTTTCCTCCTAAAAACTTATTTAAAAACCCCATTTATCAAAGTGTACACACTTAAAGAAACTTGTGTACATACGTGGGTTCCTTGTTAGCAACCCACGTACATGTTAATTTTGGCTCAAAAAAATATAATCCCAAAATTTCAGGCAACATTTATAGGTTTTTACGTTTCCTATCTTCCTAAATCCCCTATGTAACAACTCCAACCATCAAAATGGAATATAAAAGAGAGCCTTGGGGTGGAGGAAAAAGATGGCTATTAAATGCACCATTATGTTGGCCTTTTGAATATTATCCTACAAGTGCCCTATTTCCCTAGTGTCTAAGATTGTCCCCTCTGCTTGGAAACCCTCATTTCTAAAATTTGAATTCGCCTTATCTTGTCAGGAAGAACACCTTTGTCTTCCTTGGACCTGCTAGAGTGCAGAGTGTTGGAGACACTCATATACATTTTCAGCCTTGGGTGGAGGAACTTGGAGCCTATTTCCAGGACGATGCTGCAACAGTTAAAGGTTGTAACCAACCCCTTTTTACTGTTATCAATAAAGGATCTCTCTTTCTCGTCCAATTCTTTGTGTTAATTTATGATTCTGACAATATTATGTGTATGTATTTTGAATCTAACATTGAATCCAAATTGATTACATCAAGTTAGTTAGCGGATAACTACTTTCTCGCAGTGGCATACTTCTTTGTTTGCATGACTTTCCGAGGGTTGTTGTGAAGGAATTCCATAGAGAAAGACATCGAGCATAGATCTACTTCAAATGTAGGATTCCAGATGCATCCTTCCATTTTTTTGAAAGTTAGTTACTGTAGGTGGTTATTCCTAATTGAAGTAGCCAATATGGCTTCTAGGACAACCTTGACAAGTACTAATGTCCTTTCTCTAGAGAGCCATTTATTGCACCAATCATTGACTTTATTTTCAAGTTTTGCAAGTAGCCATAACCAATCATTTTTTTGATAGTCGTTGTCTTTTAGCATGAAGCCCAAGTATTTTAGTCTTGGGCCCATATCCTTAACTCAAAGTGAGAGTATTTGTGATATATTAAAATTTTCTTACTCACTAAGTCCTCAAGTTATTAGAAAGGTTTTTTCCTTGTTTATCAACATACATGTGCCTTTGCAGAATATATTTAGGATCTCATTTAAGCACTCCACTGATCTTTTAGTCCCTTCACAAAAAATTAATATGTCATCTACAATTAAGATATGAGAGATAGTACAAGGACCCACAAAAATACCTTTAATTCTCCCCACAACTATGTCTTCCTTGAATAATATGCTAAGACCTTTAACAACCAAAAGGAAGAGGAGGGGGGAAATAGGACAACCCTGTCTAAGTCCTCTTTCTCCTTTGAAAAAAGGAGTTTCCGATCCATTTATGAGTAAATCAAAGGAGACA
Organism: Picea engelmannii; assembly: GCA_009831015.1. Taxonomy (NCBI): domain Eukaryota; kingdom Viridiplantae; phylum Streptophyta; class Pinopsida; order Pinales; family Pinaceae; genus Picea; species Picea engelmannii. The sequence continues at coordinate 5,890 of WSFP011525806.1, read as the reverse complement.
GAGCTAATAAAATCGAGAGTCTTGGTAATGAAAGAGTGAACAAAACCCATATGGATGAGAAGTAGTCTGACATATATCAAACTTAACCAGTCGAAATCCTTGCATAAATCCACCTTTAAGGTGAGTGATTTCTGATTTCTATTTCTGATGGAATGGATGCCTTCTTGTGCTAAACTAATGGATTCATGAATCTATCTCCCTTTAATAAACCCAAATTGTTCTAGAGAGTAATGTTTTGAGATAGTGTCCATCAATCTCCTAGTGATTAGCTTTGAAATGACTTTGTAAATATAGTTGCAAAGCGAGATGGGAATGAATTGATCAAAATTTGAAGGATTGTTTGTCTTAGGGTTTTAGAGCAATGAAGGTAAAATTAAAAGAATCCAGATTTTGTCCAGTAATCCTGGAGTATTCAACTACATTTAGAAGATCATTCCATAGAATGTCAAAACAATCCAAGTAGAATGCCACAGGGAGCCCATTTGACCCAAGACATTTATCTTTTCAGAAACTGTGTAGTACACTAAATTATTCTTTGGTGATTTCGGCCATAAGATACCTATTAAGTTATTCTTTGGTGATTTCAGCCATAAGATACCTGCTTTCCTCCTGATCGATGAAATGAGAGAATGAATATCGAATTTTGGAATGGCATCTATGGTTGCTATGGAATCTTCCTTGAAGAGGGTATGAAAGTCGTTTATCCCTTCTTTGACAAGGTCAGAGAAAGAGGTATCTCTGGTCCCATTCATCCTGTTAATGCCCCATATAGTATTTATTGATTTCTTGTTGTTTTCATACTGGTGGAAGAACTTTGTGTTTTCATCTCACATGTAGCCAAATGGCTCGACTTTTCATCCTTCATTCCTTTTCATTGCTTAAAAGAATATTCCTCTTGTTTTCCTCCAGGGATTTTTTTTCATCCTTTTGTTGTTCAGATAAAAATACATGTCCCTCACCTTGATAACAATGTTTAAACTTTGTCTGCAAATCCTTCTAGCAATCTGTCATCCGTTTTTATTTATTTTTGGTACCAAGATATAGTAGCTGACTTTACTCTTTTAGTATTTGATTGAAATTGTAGATGAGGGTTTCCTGGGAGGAAGGATAAAAGGGTCTCCAACACTCCCGTATCGAGTCACAAAATGATTTCTCTTCTAGCCAAGTTAGGTTGAGCTTGAAGGGACTATGTGGTTTCTACAGGAGGGGATCTATTTCAATGATAATGGAACTATGGTCCGATTACCCTCCTAAGGAAACCCATTGCCTTATCTGTAAATTTTCTTCCAATAGGGATTCAGAGACTAGGAAGACTTGCTTGTAATTGTAAATAAGATAGTTTTCATTTTATCATTAAGTAATACAATACAAATAACTCTTTCAAGTTATCTTGGTTTCTTTATGTGATTGATTTCTGTAATATGGTTTTAGAGCTTAGCTAGAGCCACAGAGTCTGTGAGAATGTGAAGACCTAGGGATTGCTGCCGACAGAGAGGATCGATGGATCACTAGCGTAGCACATTGAAGAGGCAAAAGGGTTTCATGGAAATCAGGTATTGTTTCATTTTTTTTAATTCCGAAGCAAGGCCAATTTTTTAATTGGAACTTTGTTTTCATCCACCATACAACAATTTTCAGCCACCATTCACAACTGTTGTATGTAACAATTGTATAGAACAATAGTGCAGGTGTACACAATCTGTACAATTATATGGAATTGTACGAAATTGCTTAGAAAAATGTTGTAAAAATTGATTTACGACCTAAATTATCTTATTTTTCAGTTTTCTGGACAATATAGAGTAATTGGAAGCATATTGAACCATTTGTTTACGATATTGGTGCCCAAATTTCTAGATCTGGTATTTTTAGTTGCTGATTTGTTATTTTCTAGTAGATCCAAACATAAAATGATTTTTTGGTGGTATTTTTCAATAGATTTGAGTGATTTTGAACTAGTGGTGAGCAAATTTTCCTAGATCTACATGTTTTTGGGTTGTTTGTGGGCATTATTATTATAAATGTGTAAAATTTTCATTATATTACTATGTTCTTGAGTTATTTCTAACCTTCACCTATGGCATGTTTTCCCAACATCATGCTGGAAGGGAGTCAATTGTTCACATCCAAGAAATACAACACATGGAAGTAGCGGATGTTGACCATTTTTTAGTATAGGTGCTTGGCCATTATTGTCCTTGGTAAATTTGCTTGGCCTACAATTGAGGGTAGAGACTAAGATAAGTATGATGAGAAAGACAAAGAAGCTGTGATGTTGATTAAGTTGTCCATGACAGATGAGATGCTTCAAGAGGTCCATCTAAGTACAACTTCCTTACAGATGTGGAAACATTTGAAAGATTTGCATGAGACATTGGACAATGGCATAATCTTCTTCTTGAAGAACATGCTATTTTCGATGCTGATGGATGAGCATGCATCCCTCCAGAAACACTTTCTCAAGATCAAAGATATCCAAGAACAATTGATGCTCATTGGTTGGAAGATGGAGGAGGAAGACATGGTGGTAATCACACATAAAATTTTGCCATGTGCTTACGAGCACTTTATTGAGACTTTGAACATAACTTCTACGAATGTTGACCCAAATTTTAATGAAAGTTGCAGTAAGATATTACAATAGGATACATGGAGTAAATAGTTCAACGGTGGTAGTGAGATAGAGGGTTTCAAGCAGGTGTTTGCTACAAAATTAAAGGGAAAAGACAAATGGGCCAAGAAGATAGGACATGGTACTAGTGAGGATGTCACCAAAGATCAAAAGAACATCAAATTCCATTATTGTGGCAAGGAGGGCCATATGAAGAAGCCTTGTAGAAAGAGGTTGGATGACCATAAAACCAACCAGGGAGGGCCTCAACACGGGCTCATGTCGCAAAGAATACAAAGAAGAAGGAGTCAACCTTTTATGCATTTATGGCTATGATTGTTATAATGTCAATTGCCACTATACATGCATATGATTACTCATTGGCCTATGTTACATCCCTTTTCCTATTTGCAGGACTTAAATCCCCTTTTTCCTCCTAAAAAACTTATTTAAAAACCCCATTTATCAAAGTGTACGCGACTTTCCTTAAATAAACTTGTGTACATACGTGGGTTCATTGTTAGCAACCCAGGTACATGCTAATTTTGGCTCAAAAAAATATAATCCCGACATTTCAGGCATAGTTTATAAGTTTTCCCGTTCCTTATCTTCCTAAATCTCGTACGTAACGACTCCAACCATCAAAATGGATTATAAAAGAGAGCCTTGGGGTGGAGGAAAAATATGGCTAAGAAATGCACCATTATGTTGGTCTTTTGAAGATTATCCTACAAGTGCCCTAATTCCCTAGTGTCTGAGATTGTCCCCTCTGCTTGGAAACCCTCATTTCTAAAATTTGAATTCGCCTTATCTTGTCAGGAAGAACACCTTTGTCTTCCTTGGACCTGCTAGAGTGCAGAGTGTTGGAGACACTCCTATACATTTTCAGCCATGGGTGGAGGAACTTGGAGCCTAGTTCCAGGATGATGCCACAATGGTTAAAGGTTGTAACCAACCCCTTTTTACTGTTATCAATAAAGGATCTCTCATTATTGTCCTATTCTTTTTGTTAATTTATGATTCTAACAATATTATGTGTATGTTATTTTTGAATCTAACATTGAATCTGAATTGATTATGTTAAGTTATTTAGCGGATAACTACTTTCTTGCAGTTGCATACTTCTTTGTTTGCATGACTTTCAAAGGGTTGTTGTGAAGGAATTCCATAGCAAAAGACATCTAGTGGAGATCTAATTCAAATGTAGGATTCCAGGTGCATCTTTCTTCCATATTTTTGAAAGTTAGTTACTGTAGGTGGTTATTCCTAATTGATTGTCCAAATAGAGTCTGAGAGAAGTTTCCTTGGGTTTTGATCTACTGTGGTTCTGACCCAAAGACCATAGGAAGTAAAATTACATAACATAATTGGTGACCATATTGGGGATTCTCCCTTTTTGGGTTGTTAGGGGTGCTTGCTGGTTGAATTTCTTTTTGAAGTTCTTTTTGTGTTTTTAACCTTGGTTCAACATCCTCTTGATTTCTCTTATCTTTTATGAATCTTTCGACCCTCCTCCTTCAAGTTTGAGGGGTTTTTATTGGGTGTACGCAAGTTTACTTGAGTATAGTCACATACATATGCGACTTTTATTGAACAAAGTCATGTAAATGAGCTTATATACGTGACATACAGTGTACAAACCCATGTACAACCCCTAAAAGGTGATTTTTTCACTATTTTCAACCTTTTTTGGGCCTTGTTTTGACTGTTTGAGGGGTCATTTGGACTCTGTTTTGGCTGATATTTTTTTTTGGTGTTGGTAGGTGGATAAAATATCATAGTTAAAGAGAAAAACAAAGATTTGGATGTTTCTTTTCCTTCTTTTGATCTATTGGATTGCATTTCTATAAGACTAGTCTTGTTATCATGATCGCAGTTTTCTAGTCGCTGTTGTGGTCATCTTTGAAACTTGAGTTTGTATTTGGGTTCAAAACTTTTTTTTAGTGCTTTCCTTGGATTTGTCAAACATAAAAACACGAAAAATTTCTTTCTTTTAGCATCTTTTATTTAGTTTTTCTTTGTTAGAAAGAAAAAAAAATGAAAAAACCTAGTTTTCTGCTAGTTAGGTCTCTTTCTTTGCATTGCTATCCATTATTATTTGAAAAAGAAAAAGAAAAAGATATTAGCATATGATTTTGTTTTCTTATAATCTTGAAAGAATTTCAAAAGAAAAATAAGAAAGAAAATCCTTTTGTTTTCCTCTTTTGTCTCTCTTGAAAGTTGCATTGTGCATTTTGAATCAAGAAAGGAAAAAATTGCATTTCAAGGTTTGAAGGATTGTTTAGGCATTTTTGTTTTTTGAAACTCTTTTTCATTGAAGATTTAGTGTAAAGTTTTCTTTGTTAGTGTTCTTATAAGTTTCATTTTTTCAAGAGTCTCAAACAACATCAGTTTCAATTTCATATCTTTTGAGTAAGAACAACCGTTAAAACGAACGCTAACTAAAAATTAACTAGACTTTGTTTTTAGGGTTCACAAACAAGTTTAAGGTTTGGGCCTTTGATTAGGATTAGAGAGATACCTCTCCAAGGCTGGTAAACAAACATAGGAGTCTGACCTAGGTAGAGTTCAAACCCAACTATCATATAAGTATAGTCAGAAAGCTCCTCTAACACAGGAGTCAAAGACGAGGTTGCACAAAGGAGAGCCAAGGAGATAACCCCTATGTAGCTTAATTGAGCACAGTGGAGAGATCGTGTATTGAGGGTTTCGTCAATACCCTTACCTCCGTGAGAGGCGACACTTTCAAGACTTCAGGCTTAGTTACCCTACCCATATGTTCGATCGCGACTGTCGACTGTACCCCCCAAACGCTGACTATGAGTTGAACATAGTTACCAACTTAACGAGAAATCTGACCTCAAAACGAGAACTATGGTCCAAAAAACCCATATTTTTGCTTCAAAAACACCAAAATCGACCCCCGTTTTAAAGAGAGGTGCTACCGGTAGCACTTTTTTTTTTTGAGGGTGGTGGAATTTCCGACTTGTTTGACATCGCAATCTTGAGAATCAATATCGTTGCAGACAAAACCCTTAAATTTGACCCTTAAATTCTGACTTGTTTGAAATCATGACCATCACAAAAAATTATAGAAAAAACTGACAAACCGATGTTATTTAAAAAAATGAAAAAAAAATACGTTTAAAAAAAAAACTGAAATTATGTTTTTTTAAATAACGTAAAAATACTCACAAAATTAGAAAAATCATAAAAAAAAAAGACCAAAAAACAAAAAAACATTAAAAACAATTAAAATATACATTAAAAAGGAAAAAA
>ML895020.1:0-12284 GCA_009831015.1 Picea engelmannii | reverse complement strand
AAATCTCCTGATGGGGTCCTGTAAGGCATTATTTCTGCAAGTGCAACCAAACTTTGTCGCCCACCTGAAACTTATGGGGCACCCGATGTTGATCATGGCGTTGTTTGTACTTGTCAATGGACTTCTGTAGGATATCCTGAACCTGTTGGCGGATGTGCTGGATCCGCTCAATGAACCGGGTGGCTTTGTCAGCTTCAGTTGGATCAGAAGATGAGTCGGTCGAGGTGATCGCAAGGGGAAGTGCAACATCTATGGGTCCCAATGGTTGGAATCCCAACCCCACTTGAAAAGGGATGTGGCCGGTTGAGCTATGCAGGGCTCGGTTGTAGCTATGTTGGACATAGGGAAGGCCATCATCCCATGTTCGAGGGTGCTTTGAATTATACATGCAAAGGATATGCACAATCATTCGATTTACAACCTCGATTTGGCCATCTGTTTGGGGGTGGAAGGCCTTGGATTTGGTGAGCTTGGTGTCCAGCAGTGACCAGAGGCTCGACCAGAATGTGCTGAGAAATCGACTATCCTGATTTGAGACAATGGTTTGTGGGATTCCAAAATGTACCCAGAATCATTCAAAGAAGAGCTTGGCAGTGGCCTCTACTGTGATGCTCTTCTTACAGGCAACCATAATCACCATCTTAGAAAAGCGATCAACAACCAAGAAAGCACAGTCATTTCTCTGTTTGGTGGATGGGAGGCCCGACATGAATTCAATTGAGATGGATTCCCATGGCCTTTCAAGAGTAGGAAGAGGGGTGTACAGGCCTTGTTTCTTAGTGGTCGGTTTGGAAATAGCGCAGGCAGTACAGGACCTGATATACTTGCTGACCTCCTGATGAAGTTTCAGCCAGTAGAAATCTTTATGTAGCATCACCATTGTCTTTTCAATGCCGAAGTGTCCTGCCACCGGACTGTAGTGGGCTTCCCAAATCAGCTTCGCTCGCTCACTTGATGGAACATAGATATGGCCTAGATGACACAACAACCCATCCTAAAGATGGAAATTATTGACAACTGTGTTTGCACCCAACATTTGGTAGGTGGTGGCGAAGTCAGAGTCTGTCTCATAGAGTTGAGGCCATCCAGAGGTCTCATGGCCACAAGAGTCTAGCACCGTGGTGAGTGCCGCGACTGGCAGTCTGCTGAGGAAATCAGCGACACGATTGGTGCTTCCTATTTTATACTTGATGTTGAGGTGGAATTGCTGTAATTATGTGGACCACTTTTGATGGCAGTCATTCTGCAATTTTCCCTGCGTCTGCATGAACTGCAGTGGCTTATGATCAGTGTGGATAACTGTCTCCTTCCCAAGAATGTAATGTCTCTACTGGAGACATGCTTTCACAATGGAGCACATTTCTTTGTCGTAAGTAGGGTACTTACAGATAATATTTGACATTGTCTCACTATGATAGGCCATGGGGTGGTCGTGTTGAGTGAGAATGGCGCCCACAGCATAGTCTGAAGCATCTGTCTCGATCTCAAAAGGATGTTGCAGGTATGGTAGTGAAATAACTAGGGCTGAGCACAAGCGTTGCTTCAAATCATCGAATGCTTGTTGTTGGGACCGGCCCCACGTAAATTCTGCCTTACCACCACCTCTGTTTATTTGGCTGAGGGCCCATGCAATATGAGAGAAACCCAACACGAACCTGCGGTATAAATTGGCAAATCCCAAGAAGCTTCGAATCTCAGTGAGTGTTGTTGGGGTTGGCTAGTCACGGATGACTTGGATCTTGGCTAGATCCACATGTACACCATGCTGATCAATGATGTAGCCCAGGTAATGGACCCTGTCCATGCCGAAGGAACATTTTTCCAAGTTGGCGTATAGCTTGTGTTGCTGCAGGGTGTGCAGAACTTGTTGAATATGCTGCAAGTGTTCGGCCCAAGTCTTGTTGTAAATTAGAATGTCATCCAGATACACCACTACAAAAGTATTGGTGAATGGTCACAGGATATCGTCCATCATCCTCATGAAAGTGGCTGGAGCATTTGTCAAACCAAAGGGCATGACCAACCATTCAAAAAGGCCTTCCTTTGACTTGAAGGTTGTCTTCCATACATCTGTCTGTTCTATCAATACATGGTGGTAGCCAGAATTCAGATCAATCTTACCGAAGTATTTGGCCCCCATGAGTTGATCAAGGAGGTCATCGATTCGGGGAATCGGGTACCGATTTCTGACTGTTATTTTATTCAGAGACCGATAATCAATACAGAGTCACCAGGTTCCATCTTTCTTCTGTACCAACACGATTGGTCTCCCGCAAGGTGATGAGCTGGGGAGGATGTGCCTCCTTTGGAGTAGTTCTTAGATCTATCACTTGATCTCCTCATTCTCTAACAAAGAGCAACGATAGACTGGCCCATTGGGTAGCGGTGTGCCGGGGGTCAGATCGATGGGGTTCTTGACCTGACAGTGCAGAGGTACCCCTGTAGGTGAGGAGAAGATATCCGAGTACTCTTCCATGACCTTATCTACTTTCTTATGCTATGCGGAGAGGTCATCCACAGAGACCCTGGATGTGGTTGTGATCTTTTTCTTATTCAGAGAGCAAATCACGAAGAAGACAAACTTCCCCGTTTGAGAGATGACCTTCCTGCATTGCTTAGTAGAGATCAAGGAAATAGCACTAGGTGGGACTGCCTCGGGTATCCTGTACAATTTCCTATTCAAAGTAATAATAACACTACGAGGCCTAGACTCATATACAGCATGATGTTTCCATAAATAAGGATGGTCCAAAAGAACATCAAAAACTTCGAGAGGATCAACATCGCACAATACCTCGTCTTTGAAGGGCTTGATGTCGTATGATAGTTGGCATTGTTGGCTGATGCGAAGATTGCTTCCTTGGCGGAGCCATCTAATGTTGTACGGGTGTGGGTGAGACATTGTTGGCAGGGCCAACCGCTTGACAACCTCTGCTGAGATGAGGTTCTTTTGGCTACCACTATCAACGATGAAGTGTAGCGGGGTGCCTTTTACCCACATCTATGAATGGAAAAGGCACTCTCCTTCTTCTGGCTCATCTGGTTCACCAAGATGGAGCTTGGTGGTAGCAACGGTGGCACTGGGTTCCGTGTCAATTATCCATCTTCCCCTTTCTAGTTCTGGCTCAAATTGATAATTTGCATCTGATTCAGAGGCTTTCACTTTGGCCACCAGCGACTTCTTTGAGCGGTAGTCAGCAGTGTTATGCCAAGGGCTCTTATGGAAGTCGCACCACTTCCTGGTATCTTTCTTTGTCTTTCCAGTGTCCTTCTTTGCTTGTGGCTTGGACTGGTTGTCTTGATACTGTCCATCATTTCTCTGTCCTTTGTTTGGTGGTTTGGGGCCGCCCTTTCCTGGATTTTTTTGTGAGGAGTTCCCAGGCCCAAATTGCTGCGTCTTTTGTTTGAGCTTCTACTCAATTTTGACAGTATATCGGTAGGCCACACCCAAGGATGAGATGTCCATAAATTTGATTTCGGTCTGGATGTATCTATGAAGATCACTGCGATACTTGAGCACCAGATGTCGCTCTGAATCTTTGATACCGAACTTGGTGTGCAAGGTATGGAAGATATTTGTGAAATCTGGCACTGCTTGGTCTCTTTCTTGCCGTAGTGTGGTCCATTTGGTATACAGGTTGTCATAACTTTCGACAGGGTAGTATTGTTCCTTAATAGCATCCCTGAAGGATTCCCAGGTGGTTGTGACTGAAAATAATGAGGTTTCCTTTGTTTCCTTTTGCTCACAGAAAGTTTCCCACCAATCTTTGACATGGGGAATGGCTTTGAGGAGTGCAAAAGTAATCTTTTCTTTATTCGAAAAGTTATGGAAAGAAAAATACCCTTCTAGTAGATTCAACCACTTTTATATAGCATCTGCATCTATCTGACCTTCAAATATAGGAATATCGAAGTTTATTTGTACCTTGAAGGGGGTGGTGCCTCCGTTCGAAGAAGATGTGTTTCTCGTTGGTAGCCGCCGAAGGATTTGCGCAAAACTATCCATAATCTCGTTCCTCTGTTGCGTGAGGGCTTCCTCAATCAACAGTTTGAAAGGATCTCTTATCCTGTCATCTTTCTTTTCTCCTGCCATGGGAGGTCGCTTGGGCATGTGAGAGCTTCTTTCCTCAAGAGAAACAAGCTTGAGACCCAACTCTTTGTACTCCGACCTCATTGGGGACATGCATTAAGACGATAAGGAGTAGACCACTCTGGTACCACTTATCTGGATTTTATGAGTAGAACAAAATGAATACATATTATTAACAGGTGCTTAACACAAAATAACAGAGATACAGTAAAACTATTTTTCTATTCAATAACGAAATAAGCTGAAACTGTAAAATGCAGCGGAAACAAGCTTGTTGGAATGGTGGCAGCTTATCTTTGAGAAGAGATGTGACAGCAGCGCGCATTCGCAAGAAGAAGGTTACAATGACGCTCTGAAGGAATTTTTACAATAAGCAAGAATGCCAAAAACCCTAGACATCCAAAAACCTAACCCTAGGAGATGAAGCGCCAAAAGTCATGTGGGCCTCGTTTGGGTAAGTTAGTACATCAACTTCTCGGGGTCGTAACTTTTGCATACGATCTCTGTTTTAGGCATGTGATAACACGTTGGAAAGGTATCGTTGAGTAGATTCATTTTGGAGGGTCAATCATGCCTTTGGATATCATTGAGGATCTCCATCCCGAAAAGCCTTCATTTAGGCCCTCAAAATGGCCCCGGAAGTTAAAACTGCTAAAAATAGTAAATTGCAAAATTGTCAAAAACTTGTTTTGAGCCAGTTGGAAAAGGTGGGTGGCTACCGATATCCATTTGGATCAAGCTGGGTGTGATGTGAGAAAAATTCTCCCCTGGGGTCAAGGATGGATGGTGACCCGGGGAACATGACTATGTAGGTGGCGGGATCTTGATCCCGTGGCTGAAGACGGATCAGAAAATGGATGCTCTGAGCTCCTGTAATTGATCATGGAAGTTTGGAAAAATGGACTATATATAGTTGTAGGGCCCATAATGCCACCTCATTTGTACCAACTTCCATAGTGAGTTGACGAGAGGTTTTAAGAGGAAATTTTGGAGATTTTGGGAGTTCGACCCAGCCGATCCAGGATTTGTGAGAGCCAGGTTAGTGGTCTCATCCTCGTGCATAGTAGTTAGGATTGGTTTTTTGGGCAAGGTCGTATGGATGGTCATACTGGGAGATATTGTGAGGGTGGGCCCCCCAGTGCATGGGCGATTGGAGGATTCACGCGCTTGGGTGCGCAATTGTAATAAAGAAAATTGTGCATGGGTGTGTTTGAATGTGGATAACAGGCACGCATTGGATGCACACTTGTGTGAAACTATTTCTCTAACAGCTGCGCACTTGTCCACATCCGTGGAGAGAACAGGTGCACATGAGTGCGCACCTGTGTGTGTGACAGGTGTGCATGGATGTGCATTTGTTTCTTCGAAAGTTTTGCATTGATGCGCAACTGTGCGAAGAATAGACACGCATATGTGCACACTTGTGGGGGTGATATCTGCGCACATGAGGCAAAGCTGAGGGGGGGTAAAAACTTGTTTTTTTTTTTTTTTTTGAGATTTNCGTTTTGATGGATTGTGATGTCTGATTAAGTATTGTTTATGTGGATGCAGATGATCATTTCAGGATGCCAGTCCACTAGAGGGAGAGATATTGGGTGTGCCTCAAGGAGGTGGTGAGGGATGATGAGTCGGGTGTGAGGGGAGATTTGGCAGCATGTGGGTTGCTAAAGTTCTTCGACTGCTCACTGTTGCAGGCACAAGAGTACCTATTGCAGTTTGTGATATCTATGTGGAGCACAGATCTGCAGTGCTTCATTGTGCAGGGGGGGAAACTTACATTATCTGCAATGGAGGATGTGTATTTCTTGACTGGGCTCCCTTTTTGGGGAAGCGCCCTACCTGTTAATCCCCTGTTATCGGAGGATGCACACCTGGCCGCAGACGTATTGTTTCGAGGAGGACTTATGTCAAGCTCAGTGGTGTGTATTGGGGCGATGGATGCCCTTGTGCATCATTGTGTTGCAGCGATGATCATGAGGATCTACAATCCTTAGCTACTCAGTGGATCAGTGGTGGTTAGTTGAGGATTATGCAGAGGGCATTGGGTGGAGAGAATTTTGCCTGGGGCTTGATGCTACAAACCAAGATTATGGGGCAACTCAACCGATGTCGGGCTACTGACTCAGGGGAATTTTCCTTTGGTTCGATCTTGGTGGCCTAGTTCTTGGAGAGGGTGCCTATGTTGCACCCTAGGGTTTTTTTGGATGCACCTGGGGCACGGGAGCCACGATTGTTGCAGTGGACATCGATATTGGTACAACATGGGGGTGGGGAGGGTGGCCATTATTTTACAGCCCAGCTAGCACGTGTGTGGCATCATATGCCACAGATCATCCTATGGTAACCATATGGCGGGATGGACTGACGTCGGGATCTAGACATGGTCTTACCTCCTCGATAGGTTTGGGATCACAAAGGTATGTTGATGTATTTGATGTTTTGTATTTTTTATAGTATAGAATATGTTTTATGTATGGATGGATGTTGATACTATCATTTGTTTGTTGTGTGTGTAGATCTGGGGCCGCGTGGATGGGAGGTAGAGTTGGTTAGAGCGTCGGATTGTTAGGGGCCCATGAGACCACCGTGAGGAGAGCCACGGGTAGGAGAGAGACATCGGAGGGACAAAGTTGGTGCGAGTCCAGCCGATGATGAGAGGGATGGCAGGAGACGCAGATATGTTGAAACCAGTGTAGGGCCTTCACATGCTCCTTCAGCAGAGGCCAACAGATGTTTAGAGGAATTTCGTTGCTGATTGGAGGCGGTGCTACTGTTATTGGATAAATCCATAGGTGCAGACACTAACTGATCTCCCTATATCCACCTAGATCTAGAACAAAACACACCAGAACATAACGATTTCCTTAAGTTTTAGATATTGAATTTACTAACTAAAGAGGGATAGGTGACATACCGTTTAAACGCCACTTCCTCTCGCCATCGCCATCCTAACTCCGTTCCAACGCTCATACAATGATGAACCTGCAAAAGAACACAACCAACCAAAGTGATAGTAATAACATAAATTCAATATAAACCTATGTACGTGATCAAGGAATCATACAATAAAACACAACAAGCTTTATAGAAAATAATCATATTACTGTATCATATTAAATGTGAAAGAGAGCTTACAACCATGGCCTTGATTTTGTAAGGTCCCTTCCAACTGTCCTTCATTCCCCACATAGTTCCACTCCAATAATTTCGAGAGCATAGATCTGATAATATCCACAATCTATCTTGGCAAAGTGGCTCATCTAGCCAAGCTAACAATCTCCAAACCTCAATCCAATCCAAGCTAATCCCAAAATCTCCAAAGCTCACCTTCTCCATGAGAGATCCTCTCCTTTTATAATTTGAAGAGGATAAGGTGAGGAAGTTAGGATGATCCCACTAAATCATGAAAGAGAGCAAGATCCAAATCATTCAGATGCCACCTCATCATGGAAGTTTCTCCTTCTAGAAGCATCAAGAAGATGCTCGTTTTTCCCACGTATGAGCATTTTTTCACCCTGCCTATATAGAAACATGCGAACACTTCGTGACCTAGCTATGGTGCAGCCTGCAAAAATCAGGCATTTTCGCACCCTAGCTATAGTGCAGCATGCGAAAATCTTCTTTAATAGGGTTTTTACAAAGGAAAATGCAACTTCTTTTCTCAGAAAAAGTTCTTCTCCCTTCTTTCTTCAGGAATCAGGCTACTGACCCCTCTGAAGGAAACATATTGGTTTACATCATTAACGGTCATAGGGATGATGAAAATAATGTGTAACAGAGAGCCCCCCAAAGTATGAAGTTAGAACAGAGTGATAGCTGAAATACTTTGTCGAGTGTGTATAGGGAACAAGGAACAGTCGGTCGGAAACCTGCCAACAAACAAGGAAATACAGTACAATAATATATCATCACTGAGGTAGGCATTCTCATACTCAGAATACAAATTACTCGGAGCATAAATGTCATCATGTGAAGATCCATGTCAAGTAAGACAGGTCATGGCCACCAAACATACACTGTGGATCCATGCCAATATGAATCAAATTTGAACATAGCCACCAAAAATATTCTGGATCTATGTGTTAAATATTAAAATTTGAACATAGCTACAAGACATACAATGTGGATCTATGCAACAATACAAACTGAAAATACTCCAACGCAACATGAATCTGTCAGAAAAGATCCAGGGTCTTCATCTCCACCACTCTATAGTACGAATCTAACGATGTGAATACATGTGTCGAAGTCGAACATGGTAGAAACCACTTGATTACCAGTCATTAGTGTACACCATTAACAAGTGCGAGGGAAATCACCATTAATGTCAATGACTCCCAAGGTACACTAGTACAATCCAACAAATGTGAATTAATGAGTTGAAGTCGAACACTCGGCGAAATATCCCGATCAAGGGTCAATAATGAAAACCCACTATCAAAAGCGAGGAAACCTTCTATTGAGGCATGCAAGTTCCAAGGTACCAATCGGTTTCTAAGTCTAACTACTAGATAATGAGTTGAAGTCGACAGGAAAAAACTCATCACAGGAGGGCCTTAATGTATCCCCCATCAATGACACAAAATGGGTAAAAATATTTAATGTAGATCAGAGTAACCAGTAACTCAAGACTGACTCAGGGATGGTTGACACAATAGAAGGCTTAAGGACTGCATAAATGGCTGACGCAACATAAGGATTTTTGGGTTGAAATTCTCTTTGAACATATTGACGACACTTCAATTGTCTTGGAAATACTGACTCAACAACAGGGATCACAGACCAATGGGTAATCTTATGATTATGTTCAAGAGATGAGCGGATTTTCCAACCTAGACACAAGGCGAGTGAAGGGTGTCATGTTCAAAAGAGACTCTTCTATGGAATACAATTTTAGACACATTTCTTTCCTAATTTTTCCCCCACCATTTCTGGTGAGTACCTATTTATTTTTACACAAGCTTGAGGAGGATAACATATGCTTGAAATGTAAGCTCATCCTTTGGATGAGTCCCTCGAAGTATGTATAACGAACCTTAGGAAGGAGTGGTTCGGTCCCACATGGGCCTTTTGATGTGTGTTTAACGATTCCAAGTATAGACAACTCGGGGTTTTTTCATATTTTGAGAGTCTGAAAAACACTTAAAGAGAACTCTCCCAGTTCCTTTTTCGTAAAGTAGTTTGATAGGACCAAAAAAGTGATAAACTATCGCCCACCAAAAATTTTCTTCAAATAATTTTACGAGCGTGAAAAGAACGAGATCGCTTGACAATCTTTTCATGTTTAGAGAGTTTGAAAAGGGCTTAAAGGGAACTCCAGGGGGTTCCCTTTTTGTATAACCTTTACGAGTCCAAAAAAGTGATAAAAGTATACTCGGTTACATTCTCACTTATTTACGAGCATGAGAAAGAACAAAGACTAAGATCGGTAACTTATTCTCATGTATTTACGAGCATGAGAAAGAACAAAGAATAATCTCGGGATTGTTTTCATTTTTACATAAGCTTTAAAACTAGCCAAAACTATGCTTGGACCTGGTTTCATTTTTACACAAGCTTGAACCAGAGGAAACTATGCTTGAGACAGGTGGTTCAAGCTTGTGTAAAAGTGGTTCAAGCTTGTGTAAAAATGAAACCACAGCCAACGCATAACACAGGGATGGTTGGTACTTAGCCCCCAATTTAATAAGCTAGCAGCTCAACTTCATCATCAAGTCCAGAGGCTGAGAAAAATTCCCCCCAATCTTCATTTCATCCAACTGCAAAGGAGAATGAAATGAATCTTCAAATACTAGACGAAGGACTTGACTCAAATAGAGAGGGGGAAAACTATTTCATTTTTTAACGAGCTTGACACAGAAACAAGAACTATGCTCGTAACCTCTATTTCATTTTTTAACGAGGTTTCTGTTGGGTTATGAAAAAGGTATAAATATCTTCCTTTTTCCCACAGTTCATGATATGATTTTGATTGATTCTTCAGATAGTTAGGGCTAGATAGGAAAGAATATGATTGATATGTCTCTTAGGGTTGTTATTAAAGTTTTATTAAATACATTCTAATTTACGATTGGAATGGTTTGATTTTGTTGCAGAATTGGATAAATAACTATCAAGATAACCAAAGAGATTTTGGCTATGCGCAAGCTAGTAAAGGTTGAAGACTTTTTAGGCGCAAAGAAGTTTTGAAAATAATGCATTGTCTATATTGTAACTTTATAATAGTAAAGAAATATTAAGGATCTTTCGATCCCCGGGATAGCTTGATTTACCCAAAATATTGTAATATATAAGAGGGTAATAGATCCAGAAAACAGGAAAAAAACGCATTCAAGTATTTAGATTCAAAATTGCTCTGCGCAAGTAGTTTTTGTAAATGTTTTACCAGCCATGGAATCAATGAAAGTTTTGAGTGTTTTTATCATTTATGTGCTCTAAGTTTCTCGTAGCAGTACTTATGAAGACCGAGGGCCCAGTCTAAAGGAGCTACTGTCTCATTCTGTAATTGTATTAATTCAATGTTTGATTTCCATTTTGTGATTCAAATCTCTTTTACAATAGCCAAGGATAAATGCATAAGTGTGTTAATGATTTTATGATTGTTTGTGTATAGAAGACAGACATTTCCATTAGTTATTAATGATTTCCATTATGATTTCCATTTCTGAAGTTATTGCTTGACAGTTCCTCACATTTTCATCCGCGTTGTTCCTTTTCCTTATATTTACAATTGTTGTTCCTTTCAATTAAAGTTACAATAGTTGTTCCTTTCTGTTAAAGTTACAATAGTTGTTCCTTTCGGTTAAGTTACAATAGTTGTTCCTTTCGGTTAAAGTTACATTACCTATCCTTTCTAATTAGATTACAATTGTTGTTTCTTTCTGTAGATAGAGCAAACTCATTATTTCCTTTCCAGTAATCAGAATTTGTAATTGATAGTTAATTTTGCAAGTCCTTACTTAGATTCAATTACTTATTTTTAGTTAAGTGAATTCAATATATTATTTAGTTCTTTTCCATTTTACATCTTAGTAATCATATCTCTATTCCATTAGTTCTTAGAATCTTTGGTGAACGGTTGAGGAACTTGATTGTTGATGAACTCGGATTTGGTTTAGCTACATGCTTTTAGGCTACCTGCATAGATTTTTCTAATATTCTTGAGATAAAAGACGAATCTTCGAGTTGATAAATTAATGTTAAACTAAGGTTGGTTTTAGGACATCTTTATACACCAACATTTTGGCAGCATAGGTTGTGTCTCTGGAGGACCAAGTATTGAAGATGGAAGGTAAGAACCTACACAGGTAATAAGTAAAATGCTTATTCCAATGCTTACCTCCAGTTGACACTTAAGAGGCTTCGTAGGTGCTTTCTTTTGTTGAATTTTTTTTTTGTGTGTGTGAAGTGTGTATGACTAGAAAGAAGAATCTTGAAAAACCAAAACCCCCACCAAAAATTACCAAAACCCAGGGTTCGGTGATCCCTGGAAGAAGCACTTTCATAAACGAAATCATCAAAAAGGGTGAATCTCAAGCTTTGGTTGGACCTAGGAAAGGACCCACTCGAATGCCTCAGACAATAGTTTCACCAACTATGGCCCACACTGAGATTCATAGAAAAACTGAAGGGACTGAGCAGAGCTTTCAGAATACAGATCTCCCACTGCTCAACCCCTTAGAAGAGGGAAGCTCTAATAATCTGGAGGAGGGAATAAGAGAAACTAGCGGGGTCGCCAAGGCATACCCACCATCACCACCTGACCTTGAGTCTCCTATGAAAGAAGAAGGCATACACGAAATCCCAGATAAAGGGAGTGCAGTCAAATTCCTTGGAAGACCAAATAATCAACAATTTCAAATAAAATACCCAGATCAAGAATCTCCTGAAAATTTTTGGCACATTTTCGATCAAATGGCACAACCAAATCAACAATAAATCCAGACCTCCACGCTGGAGTATCCAATAGTTGATCCAATTGCCAATGTCCCCATGAAAACAATCCCCTTACAAAACCTGCCAACCTTCCATGGACTGATTTCAGAAGACTTGAATGCATTCCTATTTGAATTTGATGTCCTATGTAGAGGGTATGATTACACCTCTGAACCCCAAAAATTAAAACTATTCCCCTCTACCTTGAAGGGAGCAGCCCTACGCTGGTTCATGGGATTGGGAGGTGGAACCATCAATT
>WSFP011525803.1:0-12284 GCA_009831015.1 Picea engelmannii | reverse complement strand
AACATTTAAGTGAGGTAAAAGGAGGTTTCCCCCTCGAAGAGGCTTATTATCTGAAATTATCTCTTTTTCAAGGTGTTGAGTACTTTTTCTGAGGTTTTTGTATGCTATATTGATATTTGGTTCTTAACACAAAGTTGCAGATGCTTTGAGAAGGAGGAGTTTGATTGTATAGGAATTCCAAGTGGAGACCTTAGGGCTTGAACACCTCAAGGAGATGTATAGAGAAGATGTAGATTTCAAGGAAGCTTATGAGGCATGCAAGAATCCTTTGCTGGGAGACAGAAGCCCATGGATCGAATATTTTATCTAGGATGGATTGTTATTCAAGGGAAGTCAACTGTGCATACCAAAATGCTCAATGAGAGATAACTTGCTGAAGGAGAGACATAGTGGAGGTTTAGATGGACATTTTGGTCATGATAAGACATTTGCACAGTTGATTAATTCGTATTATTAGTCGAGCATGAGAGAAGAGGTGAAAATATTTATAAACAAATGCAGAATTTATTAGTATGCAAAAGGAAGACAACAAAACACTGGTTTGTATCAACCATTACCAATTCCAGAAAGGCTGTGGGATGAAATCAGTATGGATTTTGTTTTGGGATTGCCTAAAACTAAAAAAGGGAGCGATTCCATATTTTTTGTGGTGGACAGATTTTCAAAAATGTCACATTTCATACCATTCCAGAAGACAAACGATGCTACACACATAGCCAATTTGTTTTTCAGAGAAGTGGTGAGACTACATGGATTGCCAAGTAGCATAGTCTCAGACAGGGACACCAAATTTGTAGGACACTTTTGGAGGAATCTATGGAAGAGGCCAGGGATGAACTTGTCCTTTAGTTCATAATATCACCTTCAGATATATGGACAGTTTGAATTAGTAAACAGGAGTCTGAGAAACTTGTTGAGAAGTTTAGTGACTAAGCAAGGTTGTCAATGGGATCAGATTCTGGCATAAGAAAAAATTGCATTCAAAAATTCAGTGAACATGAGCACAGGGAAAATACCATTTGAAATTGTGTATCGTATACAAGCCAGAGAGATTACAGAGTTGAGATATCTAAATCAAGATGAGTTCAGAAGTTCTGGAGTAGAGGATTTAGCAACAGAAATGCAGAAACTCCATGTCAGAGTCTGAGAGAAGCTACAAGACAACAACCAAAAATATAAGAATAGAGTTGATCAAAAGAAGAGAGAAGTTCAATTCGAAGTTGGAGATGAATTTTTATCTCATTTGAGAAAAGAGAGGTTTCCAAAGGGAACATATAACAAATTGAAGATGAAGAATATAGGACCATGCAGGATTCTCAAAAATTTCACAGCCAATGCTTATGAAATTGAGTTTCCAAACAATGTTGGGATATCACCGATATTCAATGTTGCAGACATGTATCCTTACAAGAGAGATGAGGTAGGAGAATCAGATGATCAGAAAGAATTTCAATGGGAAGAACAATTTCCCACAGTAGAAAAACATCAGTTGGAGAAAATCATTGAACATAGAGATGGAAAGAAGACCAGGAGGAAGACATGTCCTGAGTATTTAGTGAAGTGGAAAGATCATCCAATGGAAGATGCAATTTAGGTCACAAAACCTGATATTTTGAAGCATGAAAAGATATTGCAGGATCTCATGGACATGAGTCCATGAAAATTTTAACCAGAGGAGTATGATGCAGGAGCATCGCCTTCAAAGTCAAAATGCAAGCCTGGAGGAAAAGGAGCGACATCTCAGCATGACAGAGTTTCAAATAAAAAATTAACTCAGAATTAAATCGAGTTGTTGAGATATTTTTTAAAGAAACATTTTTAAATATGTCATGTTTGTAAATTCATGAAGGACTATAAGGGGTTGTAGATATTGAGTGTTGACTCTTATCTGGAAATAGCTGTTAGTTATTGTAATAGGACAAAGTAGGTAACCGCTAAGAGTTTGATAGGATAGGTTACAGACAGGATGACGAGAGCTCGTGGAGCTGGTCCTTAGATAGTTTGTTGTTGCATTGTAAAAGTAGGTTGTGAGTATTATGAGATTAGGAGATGAGGATATATAGATCAGAAAGATTAGTAGAACATAATAGAGTAGAATAAAGACTATGCAATTTGTTTTCATGAATGAATAGAATAGACAAAAATGTCCCAAATCTTCGATCGTGTTCATTTGAATGTGTGATTGAATGAATGTTTTATTCTTTATATGTTGTTTATTTTCATTTCATTCATGTATGATTGTTTGAGAAGTTGATAGTATGAGTTTGTGACAAAAATGGATAAGTTTCAATTTTTTCTCTTCTGAAACTCATATGCAAGGTGTACATCTCGAATGTAAGGAGTGCATCGATTGAGTCTCAGGTTGACTTGGAGGATTTCAGAGAGAACAAAGGAAACTTAGACCAGGTGAAAGGAGTTCACAGCATCAAGAAGATACCAAGCATCGAAGAACCAAAAAAGAGGAATGCCAAGTGGGCGAGAAGGATTTATTTTCAAGAAATCCTTCGATCTGAATTATCGAAATCCTGATAACGCAAGGAGTGCATGGGAAGTTAGAATCCTTTCAAGATCAAGCTTGGGAGAGATAAAACTTTTCAGAAGCGTTGATGAGACCCAAGAGTCAGACTCGTAAGGAGGAGCAAAGGTTTGATACCTTTGAATACTGATAATTCTTCCAAGTTGGAAGAAATAAGAAGCTCGGGAGGAGGAGCGACAATGGGTGTTGGATCACTGTATAAACGATCAACAATCATTTGATTAGAGTGAAGTGCATGAGCCTTAACACTTTGCACACACAGGAGAGAGAACCAATCAAGGTTTGAGACTTGAGGTTTCTGAATCTTGAAGAGTCAGAAAGCTGAAGTAGAATCTCAGTCGTCCGATCAACAAGAACAGATCTGAGCCGTTAGATTGTTCGAGGTAAGTTTCAAGTGTTGGATCACCTAGGGAGAATCTGAGTCGTCAGATAAGTTGGGTCCAGGAGGAGTCAAGTTTGAAACTTGATATTTTTGAAGTGTGGAGAGCCGAAGGGCTGGAGAGAATCTGGACTGTTAGATCTAGGAGGATACATGTCGACGGGTCGTGAGATCCAGAAGAAGGAAAAAGGAAAAAGGTTGAAATACGCAAATCCCTAATAGACGAAGAGACGAGAGTCATCGATCTACACAGGGACACTTGTTAACAGATCATGAGCTCGAGGTAAACTGTAGTGGGTTTTCAGTTGATATCTAAGATTGTTGAAACCTAAAGATCCGAAGTGAATATGGACCGACAGATCTAAGGGAGACGTGGAATGAATCCATGAACTCTGGGTAAAGTCCTGAAGTGATTCAGAGCCATGGGATTTAAGAAATATGTGGCATAAATCCATGTAATCCAGGTAAAGACCTGAAGTAATCCTTAACCTTCAAATTAAGTGGACATGCATCAATGGATTATATCCTTTGGATAAAAGGCATTGGGAAGAAGGGTGAAGTTTGATATTTGATATCTCAGAAGTCCAAAGACCCGAAGACCCGAAGGAGATCTCGACCATTTATCGAGAGGAGGGCCACATGACCGTTGATCCGAGTTGAAAGGTCAAACACCCGAAGTGAAGGAAGGACCATTGATTGAGAGGACAGGTGTCCACAAATCGTCAACTCTGGAGGACCGACGTACAGAAGGAAGTAGGGTTTGAGATTTGAAAAGCCCGAAACCCGAATCGTGAAGGTGATATCCACCGTTGATTCAGAAGGGGCCGATATGGTCTATAGATTTGAAAAGTGCAGATCTAAACCGCTAGTTCAGACAATGTCGTCAAGATTGTGAGATCAACAATCCCATAGCATTGCGGGGATAGGATTTGCATGGACTTTAAAATATTTAGGGCAGGCCACAATCGAAACTGTTGTTTTGACAAGAGGACACATGGAGGCTCGAGGAGGATTACTAGGCAAAAATTAGTTTGATTGAATCGCCTTTGTCCATGCCCACAATTGTGTGGTCACGTGAGGTCATCGCCCAAGGTCACATCAAGAGGGAACTTATCAGAAAAAGGAGCTAACGCTCGACACTCTGAGATTTTGTAGAAGAGAAAAAGGGAAGGTTGTGGGTGCTATTAGACCTACACCAAGAAGCCAGAAGGGCCCGTGTTTACATACAAAAGGAGACCGTTAAGGTTTCAAAGGGTCATTTGACTCAAGAACCGTTGATCCTTGACTGGGAGGTTGTGTAGCCCTACGAGGGAGTAGGGGGGCTGCACCAAGAAAATAACATCAGAGTTGAGTATGTGGGGACAAAAGAGCAAGTGGAAAACAACTTTACAAAACCACTTCCATGGGAATCTTTTGAGTATCTTTGCCAGAGACTCAAATTTATTTCTACTCCAAAATTAATCCTTTTGAATGCTTATCTTATATTTCTTAGATGTACACGAGGAATCACCATAAAGAGGACATTTCAGTTAGGGGGAGCAGCCCCAGATGGAAAGATACCTTTTCCATTGATGACAAATGGGGAGATATTTATCAGATGCAGAGGATAGAGACATGATTCCAGCGGGAGAAATGGTCACAGAGATGTAGAGGATAGAGGCATTGCTCTAGGGGGAGTATGAGTGATATGAATTTAGTATTTCATGAAATGATTTTAGTATTGCATTAGAGTGTTGCCATCAATGCCAAAGGGGGATATTTTTTATTAAGGTTGGTTTTCATTGATATCAACCCTTGAAGAAAGTCTGGTAGCGAATTTTGGTAGCACAAAGGTTTGGGTAATGGATCCAAGGTTGTTTCATGTATAATGGTATGCATTTTAATATATTTGAAGGTAATACTATTCTATATGGATAGTACATTTCATGCCATTTTTGGTGGTATGTGGAACGCCACATAACTCCTCATGGTTTGAGAGTTATGGCCTTACGAAGTTGGAGGACCCTCATATGTTGGCTTGAAGCCCCAAAAGGTCAAAGAAGTCAAAGATATTGCAAAGAAAAAAATATTATTTAAATGATAAAGTAAAGTGACAAATTCAATAAGGATTATTTAAATAATAAAGTGAAGTGACAAAATCAAAGAATATTATTTAAATGATAAAGTGAGGTGACAAAGTCAAGGAGGAATATTTAAATGATAAAATAATGTAGAAAATTCTAATTATGGAAAGTGGTTAAGCCTAAAAATGAGGAAAATAGGTTAAGTGACCTATAAATGGGTTAAGTGACCTATAAAGAGGTTACATGACCTAGAAATGGGTTAAGTGAGCTAGAAATAGGTTAAGTGACCTAGAAATGGTTTAAATGACCTAGAAGATGGAGAGTATAAATAAGAGGCAAGGCTCTCTTATTTTACATCAAACTTGAGCATATTGAATATCATTAGGTGACTGAGGTAACCAAAGGATATCTAAGCCTAATTTCAGAGGGAAGGTGAAGAAAACAAGGCCGGAATTCAAGGGAGGATAATTTCTTTTGATGATGCTTTCTAAGGTATGTTATTTACATGTCATCTCACCATTTTCACAATAACTTTTTTTATAAAATGATTCAGACTGTTATATTGATATTCCATTGAGGTAACATATCCAAGTATATGTGTTAAATAATTCATCTTGTGGGTCATTGTATTTTTGGAGTTACACTCCGTGGAAAATAGGATTTGTGGCTAGTCCTTAAACTAGTCTAAAACAAGTGTTTCAGGTAAAAACGTCATAACCTCTTCATAACAGATCCAAATTTAGTAAGACAAAATGTGTTGGTTAGAGTATAGTATTTAGTATGATGTGTAACAATTTCCGATCCATTCAAAAAATATTCCATCCGGTTCACTCTCTACAAGGTCGCTCTCTAGAATAAGCCAAAATTCAGCAAGGTATGTCATTTTTTCTATAACTCATTTTCTGAGAGATTCCAAGTAGTAACACCTGGAGGAATTGCGTAAAATAAACTAAAGAACATTGTGTACTACTTTGAGATATTTATTTATTATAGGTACATAGATATGATTATTTCAATTTAGGGTTGTTGACTAATCCTAAACTAGTCATGTGAGACTAAAGAAAAGTTTGATGAAAATGCTAGTCTCTTGTTGTGAAAGTTAAGGAAGGTTTGCAAGTATGTGATCATATACACCAGGTCTATTACATAGTTACAAATCATATTTGGATTATGAAATTGATGAGATATTTTGGTTAAGGTACATGTTGGGTATATAGTTGAGACAAGTAGTTCATGAGTTGGCACATACATGAGGTGTATAGTTGATGAAGTTGGTACATATTTATGAGTAGTTGAAACATTATTGGTACATACTTGGTACATGGTTGGATGCATGTTTTTATGGTATAGGTTGATTACAAGTCTTTTGGTACAGGTTGGTGCATGGTTGATGCACTTGTTTATGGTACAGGTTGATTATAGGTTGAGGTACAGGTTGATGCATGGTTGATGCATGGTTTAGGTTTATTGGTACAGGTTTACAATGGTATATCTCACAATGATAGTGTGACAATGGTTCCATTATTCTACTTCTACATCAGGGTGGTTGGACGGGGCAAGGACAGGTGGTTATAGCCACCTTCCAGTTGTATCCAAAGAACATAGGGGGTTGTAGCCTCCTTCTGGTTGTAGCCATAGAATAGGGGAGTTGGAGCTTCCTTCATGTTGTAGCCTAAGAAATAAGGGGGTTGGAGCCTCTTTCCAGTTGCAGTTGGAAAACAAAAGAAGTTGGTGCTTGTAATGAATGTAACTCTTCAAGACATATAAGAAAAGGCATTCTGTGGTTTTCTCCCGCTTTGGATTTCCATGTAAAAAATTGGTGTACTGTGTATGTGTATGATTGTTCATTTGTTCATTTCTTATTTACTTTGCAGTTATTGGATGATAATGCTACATTGATATAAAACTTGGATTATATGGTTAAAAAGGATTAAATTTCTCTATTATTGATTCACCCCCCCTCTCAGTAATCCAACATCATTATTAAAAAAATTATTTATTGTGAGAGGCATTTGGCCACCTTTCACTGTTGTCATCTTTTGATATTTCTGTTATAGCCTTAGGCTGATTGGAACCTTAAGGATGGACTACAATGATAATGTGAGAACAATCATCTTAATATGAATATGTGATGACACAGATTTAGAGGACTCTTTGGATGACTTGGAGGGAGTGGCCACTCCTTTTCCTTTATATTTCTCAGGTTTGGGAACATCAACTTTTAGCCTCTTAATAGCATGAGAAGACTACTCTGGTGAGACAACATGATCAACTTGGGGATTTGGATTTTTTTGCAATGGAGGAGGGGGTAATGGAAAAGACACAGTAGGCCAACCGTGGTGATGAGCAATAGGATGATGGACAATCTCTTTCCAACCATCATTGGTGGGTGTTTATGGTTGCATAGACACATGAGGGGGAACATAGATACCATAAAAATTTTGATGTAGTTGGAAGGGGGGTCTTTCAGGTCAGGTCTAGAGGATCCTATGGCCAACTAGGTTGAAGAAAACAACTTGAAACAACTAATTTAATTCATGTGGATCAACATCAAAATTTATTGAAAATCGTGGCCTTTTATGGCCCCTCTTCCAATTTCCTCTTCCTCTATTGACATCTTTGCTATTGCTTCCCCTGCTAAAGAACCTCATCCTGAAGCAATATTCCAACATGTCATAAAAACTCTTAACAATCCATGCATCAATACTCCATCTAAATAAAATCAAAAGGTTGGTTGTATCATTCACCATTGGAGCACATGCAATCCATCCATCAACTTTTTAAAAATAAAAAAAATCAATTACCATTTGAATAGGGAATGGTAGGGATATTGGGAAGATGAGGGGCTTATAATGTGAAAAATGTAGTAGCATGGATGGGAAATGATCAACGGGTATTGTTCAAGCAAATGTAGACATAACATAAATTGTATCCATGTTCAACTTTTAAACACGAGCCATTAGCTTAGTCTTTTCTCTTTTTCTATTAATCCTTTCTCTTTTCAAAATGAATTTAAATTTCACAATAATATAACATGGAATTATTTAAATGTATTTGGGAAGGAGAGAGGGATATAATGAGCGAAAAATGGTATAATGAAAGGGAAAAATGATTCCTATTCTATTATATGCAACGATATCCAAAAAATTCCATCACCATCAATAAAATATTTGCCAAAACTTTTCTCTGTTTAGTAACTCAAATTTAAGACACACCTATTTTAATATCATCTAATATAAAACCCTAGGAAATTTTTAGGACTGTCAACTGTACAAATTTCCACTTCCTTTTCTTTTTATCATTAGGGCTTTTAGGAAAGAATGTTAACAGAGAAATTCAACACAATTAAAACTAGACAACATCAAATGTGTGTGGGAGGGTTAGAACATGACCTAAGCCATTGAACTTTCACCATACAATGTTGGTATAAAAAATTTAATACTTTTTTCATACAAAGACTAGGTTCAAAACCCAATGCAATTGGTGCTCATTTATTTTAACATTGTATAGTTTTCAAAATCGACCAACACCCCTGTGGATAATCAACCAACGAACCAAGATTTAATGCAAATAACAAATGTTCCCACTGTCGGGTTAATCAATTATAACATACATCAAGACCAGAGTTTGAAACTCGTAATTTCCATACATTAATAGAAGAACCGAGGTTTGGGTGAATGCAATGGTGAAACATTCACAAAGGGTTTGTACCAAAAAAAACATTTAACCATCTCTTAACACAGAATTTTCACAAACCTCTTCCAAAGACCTCTCATGGCAGTCGTAAGGAAAATATATTCCCCAAACAGTTAAAAAATAATTTGAAGGAGCTACAAGTCTTCCAAATACTGAGTACTAGCATTAAGCCAAAAAAACTGTTCTTTTTTTTTTTCACGGAGAAAACGAAACCCCTTAATTTTAATGACCGGATATGAGTGAAACCCAAAAAACTTTCCATAAAGTTGCCAACATTCATAGCACATAAGAAATATTCATTCTGGACATAAAGGAATCACATAATCCGAACATAAAGGAGTTTGAACACTATCATCAACTTGAAACACTTGAATTCCAAGAGGGAGAACCTCCACTTTAAATTCCATTACACAGTTGATACCCACATGCATTCTTTTAAACTTCAGAAAAACACAGTCTATAAGAAAATATAAGATCCAACATTAGGATTTTATTCTAAGAATATCTATATTTTATGGATGGAACAATAAGAGCTATCATACATGTATGGAGAATGCCAGGAAAACCACATGCACTACTATTCTTTCCAAGGCCAAGAAAAATGGAGGCAACACCAGCCAAAGAAATCAACCAAATGCGAACCAAGTGAGGGTGGTGACCTCGAGGTAGGGTTAGAACGATGTGCAGTAATTGCACGTCATATCTTACATTAATTCCATCTACCATAGCCCAATACGAGGGCACCCAATACCTCCAACGCACAATCCACTATATTTTCCAAATAACAATTCAATACAAAGTTGAATTTTCCACCTTCCATAAACCCCTAAGTTTTATGTACGTGCTTAACACTTAGCACAAAATACATCTTATATCCCACCTTCCTTGCTAGGGAAGCATTGCCTCCTTATAAAACTTATCCATTTTCCATGATAATAACAAGAACATAATAAGTATGATATGCCATAACTATATATAGCCCATGCTTGCAGTTTAAATCAACAAGTCAGATTATATATGTAGCAAAATAAACCAAGATGCTCATTAAAACAACAATTTTTCCTTTCCTTTTTTAAAATTAAATTCCCATGAAACTCCAACATTCATCCAGAAAGCAGTTTCAAATTTCAAACTTTCGAGTCATATTGCAAGGTAGTCATGAGCACAATCAAATAAAAGCGCCTTTCATTATTATTCACATAATGGGTTCCCACCTATTTAGTATATTGTTAAATGTATATAAGTAATAAGACATCGCAACCCATTTGCATGCAGGGTTTCCATGTTGCACTTTTGGGGCATCAACACTATTCAATTCATAATCTTGGGTGCATGGATGGATTATTCCAAACCAGACCTTTCCAGTGACTACTCTCTTTCTCAATTCTGAGTTTTGAGAAAACTGTTATCACCATTTGACCATTACCCAGTTTCTACTTTTGCACACTCACAAGTTAGATGTATTCAACTGAAAACTTCCTCAAGAAATCAATGTACATCTTGAAGAGTTTTCCCTGCATTTCTCCTCTTATATACAAACATCTCTATCACTTGACCTATTTTAATTATAGTCATAACATCTGAAAACATGCATACAACAACACTTATTAGCTAAAACCATAATATACAATTCTAGTAACATATGCACAATTTTGCCCCATTATGGTCACCAGAAATATTCTTTTGTCTTCCTATGAATTGTGCTAGTCAATTCATAATTATGGGTGCATGGATGGATTCTTCCAAAACATACCTTTCCAATGGCTTCTCTCTTTCTCAATTCTGAATTTTGAGCCAAACGTTATCACCATTTGACCATTACCTAGTTTCTACTTATGCACACCCTTTAACCAAGTACAATTTTTAACAGTGTCCATGCATTTTTTTACCTTATCCTTTGTATTTTTTACAAGAAATCAACCAGGTTACTTCATGATAATATTTTTATCATTCTTTCCAATTTTTAATTTCATCTATACTCCAGACTGCGAGATATAGCTTGCCGAAGTTTAAGGGAAATCTAACTTTTTAGCTTGGAAATCTACAGGTTCCTTCTACCACCTCCTATGCATTTTATGTGCCCATATTTCTATTTTGACTCCAATAATGTCTTCTATGGTTCAATATCTTTCCATGGAATACTCTTTTTCCCCATTCTGATTCTAAAGAAGGAAGATATGGCCCTCGGAAGTTAATTCGGTATGAAAATTTACCTCAACTATTTGGCTTGTAACTCCCTCATATTGTAGGCTCCATTTGAAGAATGATTTACAATGTTAGAAAAATCTCTTCGAGCTCTGTTATTTGAGATGTGGAAACTATATGTCCTGGAAGGAAATATAATTTTGTATGATTTGATTTTCCAAAAATGTTGTTTAGGCCTAAAAAATTGGCCTTAAAAAATATGACCTATAAAACACCTTTATATCTTGGTAAATTGTATTCTTTTCTATGAAATTTGGTTGAATTATGATGATTGGGATGATAAAATAGAATCCCAAGTCCAATTGGAACTTCAGGGTGGTTCCATTTCATCCTCCTACCATCATGGCATTTCCTTGTCATCCCTTACCTCCTTCTTCCTACTCTTCCTTACCTCCATGATGCCCTCATTGTATATTTCAGGCCCCACTGGTCCTTGGCTTCCATGTGGCACCTTTGTGTTGGATTGAGGGGATGGGAAGGCCCAATTACACATCCAATCACTTGTTCATGTGAATTTACATGTCATTTTGATCAGATGATAGAGGTTATTGGCATGATCAATGGTCACAATCGCGATCGATGGACCACATTATGTCACGACCCCTCTCGAACATCCAACCGTTAACACAGGGGGGAGGGGCCATGAAAATTAACCCTTTTTGAGGCTTGGATGACATGTTTCACATCCATTCATTTCACCCCCTAACATGTGGTTAACATAACCACACATGGCCCCACTGTAATAAGGTTTTGTGGGTCTGACTCACGATTTCGCCAGGTGGGCAGGCTCTGCCACTTTAGCTCCACATTGACCACCACCTCTGCCATTACTTCAAATGTGTACCTACCACCATGGAATCACCACCATGTCAGTACATTTCACCACTCTTCCACATCATCTGACACATGGCCCCCACGTCATGCTGACGTCAACATACAAAAAAATTCCAAATTTTTCCAATTTGCCAATTTTCCTATTTTTTTCAGAATGTCGAACAATGCCCAATTTCCAAATCACTCATGTGGTCACCATTTAAGCTCTTTATTTAAGCTCTATATGTCCCATTTTGGAGATCTATATATAAATGTAATCCCTACTCTTAAAATTTGACTCTTGCAGATCAAATTCATCATGAATTCCTCTACGAAAATTGGGGATTTTTCTCAATTTCGCCTAATTTCACCATGGTCTCTCTTGAACTTTCAAAATTTCACCCATTTCATCCCAATAAATTCTAATTCAACTAATGCAACACTCAATTTCTCGTGTGCACCACTGGTTGATATTCCTGGGTATGAATCTCATTCAAATTTATTCACAAATTGGGGAATTTTTACAATTATCGCCATTGTTGCACTGTAAATTTGAAATTCTAACATCTCTAGGCCCAAATTTGTTCATTCT
>WSFP011525794.1:0-12284 GCA_009831015.1 Picea engelmannii | reverse complement strand
ATAGGCTTGTTTAAAGGAAAAATGATAACCCTATGTGGAAGAGCTACTAATGTACCTATTATTGTTCATGGAACATCAACTGAAGATGAATTTGAAGTCATTAAGTTTGTTGGGGACAACGCCCCTTTCCCACTTTTGTTAGGTAAGAATTGGATTGAGAAAGATAAAATCATAAGGAAAGTAGAGGAAGAGGCCACATAAAAGAAAAAGAAATAACTAAGGGATTTCATAGCTAGAAAAATAGATCGACTAATAGAAGAACGAGAGGATAAGTCGAAGCAATAGAACAAAGTAACAATGCAGGAGGGATAGAAAGCAAGAGAATTAGCTATCAAGTTTGAAAGAATGCAAGAAGTATTGAAGAACCTATCTATGCAAGAAAGAAGTATGTCCCCTCAAAAAGTATTAAGAGAAGGGATAGTAACTTCAGAATCCTTGAGGGCACCTCAAAAGTGTGAAGCCAGTACGTTAGGGAAGATAAGAATAAGAATAGAAAGAGGATTCTAGAAACAGTTATAGAGACTAAGATCATAGGAAAGAAGGCAAGGAAGCTCAATAAGAAGAAATCTAATTTGGAAAATATACAAGAAGCTACATAGAACATATGGAATACTTCGTAGAATGAAACCTCGTAGGAGGCATATTCACAGGATTTGATCCTCGCTAGAACAACATGACCATGTAGAATGAGACTTCTCCCCGGAGAAGTTATATGATTGTTGGAGGCACCCCGATTGTTAGGATGATGCTCTAGAATGGCTAGAAAACACATTTATATGTTGATGGACTGATTTTGGACATTGAGATCACACCATAATGGAAAAATTCACATTGATGGAAGCATTCCTAGTCGTTGGAAGAATCCAATATGGTGCCCTGCTTATTTAACTCATCGGTCACTACACCAGGACCACTTTTTTCCACCCATGATTAACTAAGACGAGAATATAACTGTCTGTGAGTTGAGCTATGCAATTTGTTATTATCTAAATGAAGACCTCATCATCAGTTTTTCTACCCTTCATGTTCGTTCGTCTACCCCGACCTGTCTATTTAAAAGTGAGAATGTTGGGCAAACCCAGTGAGCTAGAGAAGTCTATCGAGGAAGTGATTAATAAGATAATGGTTGATAAATTGACATCTGAATGTGTCCAGGTGTCGTCGACTAGGGGATTGCAGGCTTCCCCTTAGATTGGACGACGTTCTGGCCATGTTAATCCCGTGACCGAAAAATGAAGTAAGCACCGCGGTGATCTGGCTAATGCAAAGAAGATCTCATCAATCCTACCAGAGTACATTCCACCTTTGGTTGGCACCGTTAACTGTGACAACATTCCATGAAACTATGAGTACACCCTATTCACCGCATACATTCCGAAAGGAATAAGTGTAGTCTGAAGTTAGTTATGACATATCTCGGTATTAAAGAACATCAACTTCAATATTGGAGACATTAAAAAATATGCTATGCTATCTCCCCACTGCTACTTGAAGAAGTCAACTGGAAAGAAGCCTCACCTTGTTTCCTATCCATGGATTAAAGTATTGGCGTAGTCCACTATACTAAATGTGATGAAGATTCCCCATTTTGGCCACCACCAGGAGGTTAATTCTTGCGTTAAAATCCTCCTGTCGTGCTATCACTGCTGAGGGTTAGGTCCCATCACACTTAAGCTTGTAATATGGTGGATCAACGTCGGATCCACAGTAATCCTTCGGTCGATCCATAGGTATCTTTCATGATAGCACGACACCAAGAGGTTAACTCTTGCGTTAAACTCCTCCTATCGTGTTATCATGGCAGATACCTATGGCTTGACCAAAGGATTACTATGGATCTGATGTTGATCCACCAAATTAAAGGCTTAAGCATGAAGGGACCTGATCCTCATCATTTTTATCTAGGGAAGGCCTGAGACCACTCCCTAGCACGACGCATCAAGGAAGCTTATGGAGAAGTAGAGAAAGGAAAGAGAGGTTACAAGGTAGCCTCTATATAGGATGGCATAGTTTTCCTTGTGTGCCAACTCATAGATGGAAAGCTCATAAGAAAGAACCACCCCACACAGGTCACCAGGTTCGTGGTGGACCTTGCAGGAAAATGTGTGGGGGGCATGCAGATGAACTGGTCGAACTACCTTGTCAATGAGCTAAAGAAGGATTGTCGCGAAGCCTAGGATTTGGGATATGAATTCCATTACAAATGGCTGATCATTTTGATCATATTTGTCAGTTGGAATATGCTCGAAGGAGCCATATTTCCAGAGATCGAACCCTAGGAGCCGTTGGTAGCTCAGTTGTTTACCTTGACATGATGAAGCAGTGGCAGTCCAACATTGTGTTTCATGCATACTTTCAAAAGTTGAAGGTCGCCATCAAATCGTTTCAGCGCATGACACTGTGCACCCTGCACCAGTACCTACCTATAGAAAATTTTCGTGCAAATTTACATGTCATCTACATCACCACGTGTAGAGATGAAAAATAGGAAGAGTTACAGTTGTACTACCAGCTAACAGATGAAGACATGGATCACATCACAAAGGAATGGTAGAAGGAGTTCCTTGTACCTGTCCCTGATGCATAACTCTTTGACACTGAAACCATAGGAAGCCCCATAGTGAGAAGAGTTGAGCATGTCAGATAGTCCAGTGGGATGAAGAATAATAAGAAGCAACAATAATTCCAGGATATAGAAACCGATGAAGAGGATAACGCTTCAGAAGATAACGATTCTATCTCACTAGGAGGAGGAGGAGAAGACCAAGAAGAATAACAAGGAGGGGGTGATAAAGAAGAAGAGAAAGGAGAAGGTGAATCTACACCTCCTGAATACCCCCCTACTAGAACAGTAGCACTGTAGAAGAGGAAGGTTTCTCCAAATAAACCTTCAACAAGGAAGAAGACACGCACTAATAAGCCCTAGTTAGAGGCCACGCTCACGGAGGACGACATCAGTCTGGTCCGTGGAGCTATGGAGGACATTTGCGAGGAAATCTTGCAGAGATATGGAGGAAAGTAGGAGGGGATGTATGGAAGGATTGAGAAGGAACTGAAAGAAGTACAAAAAATTGTTCGTTTGGTCCGCGCAATACCTACTACGCCTTCCTTGTCATAGATTACATAATTGGGGGATGAACCAGCCCAACTAAGAAGACTCGTGGATGCGATAGAGGCTCGACTTAAGAAAATACATGAAGAGAAGTAGAAGGCTACATAAGCCTTGAAACAAGAGAAATATGAAACCTTAGAACAATTAAGAGTCGCCCGGTACAATGTATCTGCATATGAAAGTGAGAGAGAAGAGTTTCAGGAGATGATCCAGGAGGAAAAAGTCCAACTACAGAGAGAAAAGGAGCAGTTGCTTGCAGAGCGAGCCACAGTGGAAGAAGCATTGAGTAAATCATATCACTCTGTGCCAGGCTCGACACAGGAGGACCATGAGTCAGTCGAGGCTAAAGTAGTGAAGTTTGCTGATACCCTCTAGCAACTTCAAACAAGGATAATATAAATGGAGTCCCAAGTAGTACCGAGCACTCCGCAGGAGGTGTGTGACCAGAGGGAGGAAACTGCTAAGAATACAATTGTAAGAATCAGAGCCCTCGAATCAGATTGTAAACAACTGAGTGATAGAAGCACACATAAATATGAACACCTTGCATAGGATCTAGAGCTAAGGAAGATGGAAGTGCAGTTACATGAGGCGCAACAACAAGAATTTTCAGTGCAGGCACAGATGAAGCTGCTCACTGCATTTGAAAGAATGAAGAGATCCTAGGAGAAATGCAGAGTGCAGCAGTAGATCATTGCCCTCCAACAAAAGGTAATGGAAGTCACGTAGAAGCTGCAACCTGTGCAGGATGAATCTTGCAAGGTGTTCGAAGAGATTGATGGACAGGGATCGCAATTGGATAAAGTTTTCGCAATAGTCGAACAATGCCTAGAAGGGCCTGTTACAGAGAAGATGATCCAAGAGCTCATTGAGCAGGAGAGTCAGGCTAAGAATAAAGTCAAGGCATATCACGTTAAGCTTGAGGCCTTTGAGGTAGCATTATCCAATCCTGAGTGAATCGGGTTGAGTCATAGGTGAGTGTTGGGGGCCTATTGTCCCTCGACCAAGTTTTGAGGAAACCTTGGACAGAGTTGACCTAATTTTGGACTTTGACACTTTGGTCGAAGAAGGAGTGCCCTGGAAGAGCAGAGATCATGGATCTCATCGATTTTGTGGGCTATGTGGACCCAATAAGGGGTCCTCTAGGTTTTTTTTAATAAGGTTTATGGGATGTCGGCCCATGGGTTCTCCCATATTTAGGTCTTTTTGTAAGGGGTTGTAAAAGTATAAATAAGTAAGAATGTATGGAAGATGAATACAGATAGAATTTTTTTGAGCTAAGTGCAAGTTGTTTGATTTGCTTTATGCAAAGGCATGTATATGTGTTAAAGCTCTATGCTCGATAGAGAAGTTGGCTCTATGCCTTGACCTAGTTTTGGAAGGAGGGTCTGGTGCTTAGTGTGCATATCTAATGTCTGGTGCGAAGCTTGACTCTATGGATTAGTGCACATGAGTCACTAAATGTAAGAGATTGACAAATAATAAATAAGGTGAAGCGATTGGTGGACGTAGCCCCACACTGGGGTGAACCACATATATCTTGTGTCTTTGGTTTTCTTTGTGTTGCGTTGTTTATGTTATGAATATTCTCAGTGCTTTGATTATTATGTATGATAGATAAAGATGTTTTTTCTTAGTTCTTTACTTGTGTTAAGGATGAATGGTTTCTAGATCTAAATTATAATGCTAAGTGATAAGTGTTAAGGATATTCACTATTACTGCGTCGATCTATCTTTGACTGAATCCTGTGGTGTTAATTAAGCTAATGAATTAATGCATTTTCATTCTAAGTATTAATAGACTATTGTGCAAAGTGTTTATTATCATAGATCTGTGTCCCAACTTGGTTACAGACACCTGCGTCCTGTAACCCCCCTACTTCTACCTCGGGTGATACCTCGCCTACTTCGCAGGTGTTTCTGAAAGGGTTGGTAGTCAGGTTTTTTTGGTGCATTGTTAAGCGTTGAACCCTAGGTCTTACCCTATGCCAATACTGGGCCTGGGAAAGGGGAGCATGATGGATAAAGAACATGCATCAAAATATCATTATGCAGGAAATAAATGAAGTTCACGATTATTTCCCTCATTTGAGATGCAAAATCAATTGTTGAATGGTGTTCTTCAATAATGAGAGAGGGAAAAAGAACCTGTCAAGACAAATCACCTAGGAAAGGACAGATATTTTTTGGAGGTGGTCGATGTATATTGATCACAGTGGTATGAATGGAAAATAATCTAGGGAACTCATGGATTCCATTCAATTCAAACATTAAACAATGCTATCATTCAAATATGGACGAAAAACTTTGTTGCTTTTGTGGTCCATGTAGTAGTAATGAATGGGATGTTTGTGAATCCACATATTGGGTTGATATATGGGATCGTGTATCACTTCCCATTGGCCAATGTATAAATATTGAATTATCCTAGTTGGAGGAGGACCAATCAAATATTTCAGTAGATTATGATCATGTCTCATATCTTGTGCTACTAGGTTTGGTGAAACCTTCTATTAAATTTTGAATAGCTAGCATCAATGTTTTATGCTTTGGTCATTTAGTGGATTCACATGTTGGAAATATATTTTTTGGAGGGCACATATGTGTAGTGGTTTCCTCAAGTGGTAAATAATGGGGCACTAACTATTGGATGACACATTCCTTAGAGGGAAAGCAGACCCTCATGCGATTAGTAACAGACTTTGAAGGCATTGAATTTCCAATTGGGTCTATGGTTATTAAAGGAGAATATTTGAAACATGATGAAATAACATGAAATAAAGGTGGTTATGTAGTTCAATATTATATACCAGGTGAATTTGTATACCACTTTACAAAC
The DNA here is from genome assembly GCA_009831015.1 of Picea engelmannii. Classification (NCBI taxonomy): domain Eukaryota; kingdom Viridiplantae; phylum Streptophyta; class Pinopsida; order Pinales; family Pinaceae; genus Picea; species Picea engelmannii. Next base: position 6,333 of record WSFP011525794.1, on the reverse strand, counting down.
TTGGTTGTTGGTACAAACCTTCAACTACAAACAATGGTAAGTAATAACTCATCAAAGGTATGATACTTCTTGCCTTACTCTGAGCACGAGAAGTTAATGGAGACCATCAGTATTAGAAGTGATCTAGATGGTCTACTTGAAATACCATAGGTATGTAAAAGGAATAATTGAAAAAATATTTCAGATTTATGAATGATTGAAATCTTGAGTTCATTTTATGGTTGTTATGGAATTCTTGTATTTTGTGGTTCTTTTTTCTTGTTAGGGAACTATGTCTATCCTTCTCCTGTCTTTAATTTCCTTTCTTTCCTAGACTTTCCTTGAATTTACCTACCTTTTCTTGGCTTGGCTTGGATTTCCTTTCCTTACCCTTCCTTTCCTTTCCTTTCCTTACCTTTCCTTTCCTTTCCATGTCTTACCTTTTCTTGGCTTTCCTTACCTTGTCTTAACTTACCTAGAATTTCCTTACCTTTCCTAGCCTAGCTTCACTTTCCTAGCCTAGCTTCTCTTTCCTTGACTTTCCCTACCTTGTCTTGGATTGGATCAACTTTCCTAGCCTTTCCTTGCCTAGAATTTCCTTACCTTGCCTAGGCTTGCTTGGATTTCCTTGGATTTCCTTGCCTTGCCTAGCCTTTTCTTGCCTTGCCTTGACTTTTCTTATATTTCCTTTCCTTTCCTTTCTTGACTTACCTTTCCTTTCCCTACCTTGTCTTCTCTTTCCTATCCTTTCCCTATCTATCCTTTCCTTACCTTACCTAGCATTTATTGTATTGGCTTGGCTTTGCTTTCCTTACCTTGACATTCCTTGCCTTGTATTTCCTTTCCTTTCCTTACCTTTCCTATCCTTTAATGGATTTCCTTGTCCTTTCCTAACTTTTCTTAGCTTGGATTGGATTTCCTAACCTTTCCTTAGCTTGCTTGGCCTTGTAGCATATCCTTTCCTTACCTTTCCTAGACTTTATCAACTTTCCTTTCCTTTCCCTACCTTATCTTATCTTGGCTTGGCTTACCTAGCCTTCCCTTTCCTAGACTTTCCTTACCATGCCTTTCCTACCCTTGTCTTACCTTTCCTATTCTTGCATGACTTTCCTTTCCTTGTCTAGCCTTGTCTTTCCTCACCTTTCCTTACCTTTCCTTGCATTTCCTTGCCTTGTCTTGCATATCCTTTCCTTACCTTGCCTAACATTACCTGGCTTGCCTTTCTTTTCCCTACCTTGTCTTAAATTAGCTTGGATTTCCTATCCTTTTCTTGCCTATCCTTTCCTTACCTTTCCTATCCTTTCTTGGCTTGGCTTGGCTTGCCTTACCTTACCTTATATTTCCTTGCCTCACCTTTTCTTGCCTAGACTTTCCACACCTTTCCTAGCCTTTCTTGTCTTTCCTTTCCTTTCCCTACCTTGTCTTGGATTGGCTTCGCTTGCCTAACCTTTCCTTTCCTAGCATTTACGTATCTTTCCTATCCTTTACTTACCTTGCATATACTAGCCTTGTTGTTTTTTCAAGGAAAAAGAAAATTCACAGGATTGCTTTAGTGCACACAAATTCTATTTCACTGATTTATATTTTTTGAGGCTAGAAAAAAATCTATATGACTCAATAAATCACCCCTAGGTAAAAGTATTAATGGATTGAAGCTCAAAGAGACTATGGGCTCACTTATGAGTATGGATACTACATAACACAACCAAGATTTAACTCTAGTTGTAAAATATCTTAGTACGATTTATGTACAATGTATATTGGAGACGTACTAATAAAAGATAACATGTTTGGGCCCGACACAGATAACCCAAGCTGATTGTACATAAGAAGGTTGATTGTGTTATGGATATTTCCCCTTCTCCGTGTTGTTCCTTTCTATGATGGAGGCTCATTCCATCATACTCCAAATAACTCTATTTGAGATGCTACTCAGCTAGTCTCGACCTTTCTTCTCTCCAACCTCACATGACTTTTCGTCTACTTCAAGCTTGAGGAATATATACAATTCAAATCGTTCTATGGTCCTGGTCATTCATTGCTTGAAAGACAAATATCTCTTGGTTTGGATCCATTTACACTTAAGGGTCAGAGAGGTAATTATTTTTCTTTTGTAGACCTGGTCCTCCTTTGTTGATCCTCCTCATCGATTTATTTTTGAGATTTATTTGAGGGATCAATGGAGGTTTGTTAACGAGCCATATACAAGGTTGTTGAATGAATTCCTCTAGGATTACAACTATCTCTGAAGTCCACCTTATTTGGAAAAGATACCAAGGCTATCTTCCAATTTTCTTTCCTTGCATTTTCATTGACTTTCCTTTCCTTTCCTTACCTTTCCCTGCAATAAGGGTTGCTATGCATGCCACAAATCAGCCTTAGATTGCTTACTTTTACAGAAAAAAACTACCTTGGAAGCATATAGGTTCCATGCTTAAGAATTTATCATGAATGTGAAGTTATATTTTTTTTTTGTTTGTTAGAAATATGCCCATAACCTGCGGGTCTAGAATTTTTAACCATTGGCTAAGAAACCACAACCTAGGGGCATCTAAGTTGTCAAAATCACCCGAGGATCAAACCTTGCCTAGGCCGCACCAACCCTTAACATGGCTATATTTTTTGGTGTCTTCTCCCAACTAAACTCACTGTAAGGGTATTTAACTCATTTTTCCTAGTAAATGAAATCCACACCTGAACCGATTGAGATAGAGGGAATTGACGAATGTGAAATTATGTTAATCCCACATAAGATTGGGTTTATTATATGGTAGTATAACATAATAATAGAAGAAATAAGAGGGTTGAAACCTCACATTAATCCATCCATAATGAATCATGGTTCATTATAATGGAAATAACAAAATGCTAGAAGGGTTTCTTAATACAAAATCAAGCCAATTCAAATTCCAAGTGTCCACATGGAATGTTTCCTCCAAGAATGTGCATGCATGAAACCACTCCACATGTGTGAATTCCAAGGTATCCAACTCCATGGATGAATGTGCAATATGCCAAGTGGATGGAGCATCCACAAAAAATTATGTGATCAAATTCCCAAAATAGAGAGTAGATCATATCTCCACAAGTGTGCCTTGCCTTGCCTTGCCTATCATTGCCTTGTCTTTCATTTTCTTGCCTTTTCCTAGTTGCTCCTTGTCTTTCTTGTCTTGCCATGTCTTGGCTCGCCAGACATTCCCTTCTCTTGCTTTACTTGTATTGATTGGATTTCCTTTCTTTTCCTTGCCTTGTCTTTCCTAGCCTTGCCATGCCATGCCATATCTTGTCTTGCCATGTCTAGCCTTGCCTTTCCTTGCTTGCTTAGCATTTCCTTGCCTTTTCTTTCCTTTCCTTGCCTTACCTTGCATTTCCTTGCCTTGTCTTGTTGTGCCTTTTCTTTCGATTCCTTGCATTTTATTTCCTAGCATTGTCTTGTTTTTCCTTGTCTTTCCATGCCCTCCCTTGTCTTTCCTATCCTATCCTTGCCATGTCTATCCTTACAAGGTATTAAATTTTCAAAAAATGTAATAATCACCAAGAAAAACCCTAGTTATAGAGATCCTCCAACAAATGATTTTACAAGAAATAGAATGAAAATAGAGGGGGCCCACTATATGAAACCTAGTTCCCCAAATCTAATGCAGCCGACAGTTTTTCCATTCGAGGTCCAGTTAGATTTTGATTGTGAGTTGGAACTTTCTTCCTCAAGAGATTCAGGGACATGTTGGTAGTTTGGTCTGAGGCCATAAAATCTAAGCCAACTAGCATAAGAAAAAAAATTAAGCTCTTGCAAAATTTTTTGGCCAAGGCCAAAGTGACCACACTACCCACAATCTCCCAACATAGTGTTCTTGAAAATCGACCTCTTATTCAGAAATTGCATTGGGCCTCACTAAGAAAAACCCTAGTTCCAGAGATCCTCTAACAAACGTTTTTTCAGGAAATGAAATGAAAATGGAGAGGCCCCACTAGCTAAAACCCAATGTCCCATATCTAATGAAACTTATGGTTCATCCATCCGAGGCCCGGTTAGAGTTTTATCGCGAGTTGCAACTCACCTCCTCAATCCATTCAAGGACATGTTGGAAATTTGGTCTTAGGGCATAAAAAATAAAACGAGCAACACAAATTTCCATTAGATCTCATACATCTATTTTTCTAAGGTCCATGTGACCATGCTACCCAAAATCACCCGACACAACGTTCTTCAAAATCGACCTCTTGTTCAGAAATTGAACTATTCTTTGTTGAGCAAAACCCTAGTTCTGGAGATCCTCCAACAAATTCTTTTTTAGGGAACATAATGAAAATGGAGGGGGCACACTAACTAAAACCCAGTGCCTCAGATCCAATGCAACCAATACTTTGTCCAACCAAGGCCTAATCATATTTTTATAATGAGTTGCAACTCGCTTGCTCAAGCCATTCAGGGACATGTTGGAAGTTTTGTCCGAGGGCATAAAATCCAAATAGAGAAACATAACGGGGTTTCATAATTTCACACATGTATTTTCGGCCAACACCCACATTATCACACTACCCACAATCACCCAACACAACATTATTGAAAATCAACCTCCTGTTTAGAAATTACACTATGCCTCACTGAGCAAAACCCTAGTTCTGAAGATCCTCCAAAAAACACTTTTTCGAGAAACATAATGACAACATAGGGGCCCCACTAGCTAAAACTCTGTTCCTTTGATCCAATGCAACTGATGATTCATCCATCCGAGGCCCGATTAGAGTTTTATTTTTAGTTACAACTCGCATCCTCAAGCCATTCATGGACATGTTGGCAATTTCATCTGGGGGCATAAAATACGAACATATCATCATAATGGAGTTCTGTAATCTCCCACAATTATGCTTGGCGAAGTTCCACTTGACCATGCTACCAACAATTTCCCCACACATTGTTCTTGAAAATTTACCTCTTGTTAAAAAATTGCATTGTGCCTTACTGAGAAAAACCCTAGTTCTGGATATCCTCCAACAAACACTTTTCCAGGAAACATAATGATAATGGAGGGGCCCCTAATGAAGCAACATCTAGCAGTAAATATTAATATTGACCTCATGGGTCGCAAACATTTACCAAGGGAGTTGGTTCCCTAATTTATTTTATTATATTTGTAATAATTATGAAATGTCTCTAAAAGGAATTTTCATTCAGTTTGCTTTATTAGATATCGATTTGTTTGTCATAGGTGTTAATTATGTTGCTAAATATTAGGAATAGATCTCTAGTTTAGGAATTCATTAAGATAACTCGAGATTCATTTGTTTGTGATCTACCCGAGGAATTGAGATATACTAAATTCTTTGTAAGAGGCAAGAGGAGTGAGTGTGTGAGATTTGAATATGTAAAAGTGTGGATTGCACAAGTCCAAGAAACCAATAAGGAACGAGATTTCTTGTGTAAATTTACTCCTTCATTGATAAAAGAAAGAACATAGCATGTGGTGTTGTCGCTCTGTGTTTTTGCATTTTTGTTTCGTTGTGTGTTTGAATTTTTAAACTTTATATATAAGTTATATTGGCAGAGTGACGAGTTTATGTGATTACAGGAAGATCGTGTGCAATTAATCTCAACAAGTTCTAAAATTCCATTTAAAAGAATATTTCTTGAGTATTTATCTTCATAGGAACAAACAGTCACAATTTGGCATAGTGTAAAGTCCCATAAAGATCCGCGACAAGTTAATCAAAGTTACCAACTTAACGAGAAATCTCTAGAGTTCTCATTTTTTCATCGTGGCTATTTTTACGCCCATTTGAAAAAGTGATGCTACTGGTAGCACCCTTTTTTTTGAGTTAAAACTATGTGAAAAAGTGGTGCTACCGGTAGCACCCTCAAATCGAAAAGTGATGCTACCAGTAGCATCACTTTTTTTTTGAGTTAAAACTATAACCTAATTGACCCTCGAATCGAAAAGTGATTTTATCAGTAGCACCACCTTTTTTGGGGGATTTAAAACTATGACTTGAATAAAATCATGACATTGATCACTAACACCACCGCAAATAAAACACTGAAAAACAACTCCTTAATCTAAATTTTTTATCACTTGATAATTGATTTATTAATTAATTTTACTTATTTTAATAATTTACATTAAGAAAAAATTACATTGGAAAACAAATACACCCTAAACAAATTGTTAATTAAATTGAAAAAAAACACCCCTAAATCAATTATTTTTGTTTTTGGTAAAAACAAAATTCAAATTTCTATTAGAAATAAAGAAAACAAAATTGTTGAAAAAAAAAGAAAATATAAATTTTTTTATTCAAAAAATTCAAAATGAATTAAAAAGGAGTAATTTTTTTTCGAATTAAAAAAAAAAGAAC